>BPLS01000511.1:682947-764049 GCA_019656275.1 Rhododendron kiyosumense | reverse complement strand
TCTCGAGTATCCTCACAATGGTTCCGCCGCACCGGGTTCCCATTGGCACACAAGCATTGGTTCCGTAACGCGGATACCAAGCCAAACACACCCAACCTCGATTCCGCCGTTCCGGATTCTCGAGTATCCTCACAATGGTTCCGCCGCACCGGGTTCCCATTGGCACACACACACACACATTCACATAACACCCTCAAAATGGTCATTATGTGGTTTCCAAAGTACTTTCCAACCGGGAAAAACACAACAACCTTGTTAAACACACCCTAGGTGCCATATGTCTACTTTCTTGGTTTTCGTGTCACGTTTGCATGTGAGACTCCGCGTGTGAGATTTTTTACAACCAACAAGCATTATTCCAACTCTGAAATAGTATAATAACAACATCTAAACCACGTAGCATGCTTGAATACCAAAAATAACATAAACATGCATTTTTACTTTTCAAACAACAAACAAAGTCACTTTTAAAGCATGATCACAACTTCTTTACAAAATCAAGTAAGCTTTTGAAATTAGTAAAGATTACTACTAATTAGATAGAAAATAGTTAGAATTAACTACAAAATAGATAGAATTCACTACCGTTCTTCTTGGCGGTGGCCTTGGTCGTCGGGTGAAATCCGGCAGCGTAACGGCGCTCCGTTTGCTTCGAAAGGAAGAGTTTTGGAAACTTTCCCTAGAAACAACAACTAACTACTATTACTACTCTACTTTTAGGGCCGTCGGGTGGTTTTGGAAGTGGCTCGGGGGTTTCACTCAAGAACTCACAAAACAAGGAGAAACTTTGAACAAAAGACTAAGAACTTGGAATTTCTAGAGAGAAGGAGGAGCAATTGCTTTGAGGTGTGAGATTTCAAGTGAGAATGAGCTTCTATTTATAGGCCAAGGGCTCCCTCTCTCTCATCAAGGCCGGCCCCCTCTCTCTCTCTTCTTCCCCAATTTTAAATCAAAACAAATCCAACTTTGAAGCATGAATCAAGGAAAAATCTTAGGCTTGCATGGCTAGGTTAGTACTAGGTTGGATTCTTGAATCAAAATGGAAGGATGAGATGAGATTGGTACATGATCAAAGGGTTAAGAAAATTCCAATTAAAATGGAAATATCCATGGAAAATCAAAGGAAAATCCTAGCTTGTAAGGCTATGGTGTACCTTGGAGAGATTGTGCATCCAATTGGAGGGTTGAGATGAGAATTGTACACCATCCAAGGGTTAGGAAGCTTGCTAGGTGAATATATGGGAGTACAAAGGTGTAAGGATTTGAATTGAAAGAAGTAAATTTGCAAGGATTTGAAGTACACATCACAAATCAAACCAAAGCCAAATCAAATCTCCCTTCCTCTCTCCTTCCTCTCTCTCCTCTCTCCCTTCTCTCTCTCTCTCGGCCTCTCTCTCTCTCTCTCTCGGGTTCTCTCTCTCTCTCTCTCTCTTGCAAGAATACATATATATATACATGTATACAAGTCATACAAGTGTAAGAAAATCCCAATAAACAAATGGTTTCAAGGGTACTTTGATATCCAAGGAGAATAAAGGCTAGGATTCACCTTCCAACTACTAATTAATTCTAGGGTACCATAGGTATTAAAATAATCTACTTAGGTACAATACATATATACACATATATATATATGTATAAAAGTAGAAAAAACCCCATTAAAGAATAATTAAAGGGTACTTTGGCCACTATTTACTTTTGATTAAAGTAATAGTACTTTTCCCCAAATTAAGGAAAGTAATTAATTAAATGATCTAATGGTACTTAGGAAGATTAACCCTTTTGTCCAATGGATAATACTCCCTCTAACATCTATTATCCCATGGATAATAGTTATTAGGCCAAAGAAAATAATATAGAAATTTAAAAGTACCATAAAGTAAGTTTACTCTTTAATATAAACAATTGGGATTCTATTACCCAATGGATAATAATCCCCCTAACCATTATTGTCCAATGGTCAAAGAAATAATTCAAATTGATTAAAAGAAAATGAATATCAAAATATAAAGTCTAGGGTCCAAAAGGTTCAAAAGTTCCAACGAGGGGCAAAACAGTCATTTTGCCAAGGCTAGGGAACTTTTCGGTTTAGTTACTCTAACAAGATAGTTAGATGCTAACTAGGCTTGCTAAGTAGGACTAAAGCGAAAGAATTGAAACTTGAGGGACCAAAGTGCAATTATGGCAAATTTCAAGAATTCACGAAATTCAAGCAATTAAAATAAATAACTCGAATAAATAGAATAACTTTTTATTCCTTAAAATTCAGAGTTATTACAGTAGGCACCTTTTGGTTGGCCACAATTTTGAAAATGTTTCCTCATGTTCCAGTTTGCTGCCATAGAATACTTATAATAACATCAAACCTTGAAAACAATCCACAAGGGTTTCATAGTAATCTTATGGCATCTTTTGGAACACAACATAATCACTCGAATTGTCAAAAGCACAAAATGAGTTTTCAAAACTATGACCCACATCATTTCTGCTGAGCCAAGGAGTTGAAACATTTCTGCACCCACACAGAGATCATTTGTAAGCAAATCATGCTGTTGAAGAAAAGAGAGGAAAAATGAAGAGAAAAAAATGATGCACTTGCTAGATTGAAAACCCGCAAGGGCGGTCTAGGCAAAAGTTAGAGCACGAACAAAGTGAGAAGTTAGCCATGTCTCCATGCATCTACTATGTGTCTCAAAGAATTGTCCTCAATCTCAGAAAATCCACTTGGTTAAACATTGAAGCTCCTAATCCCTTGGTTAAGATCCTTGCCACTTTGTCGTGTGTTTCAAGATGAAGAAAGGCATTCATTTCTCTATCCCAAACACTTATCCCTTGCTAGCCACATTGAACCTCTGAATAATTTCTTTGAAAAGCCTGCTAGGCAGCCATCCCCTATGCTGGGGCAAACACAAGGAGAGATGAAAGAAAAATCAATGAAAGAATGAGCACCCCGTCATACAAGAGGCATTTTGAAGGAAACATTTCTTCCGGCCAATACATTCAAAGGACATTTTTGAAGAAAACGACTCTTTCACACAAAGTGAGGCAAGAGACGACAAAAGTTCATAAAAATGTTGAAGATGGCTGCTAGCTTTTAAAACCCAAGCGTGAGTAGAAATTAGGTTTGAGCTTTTACATCAGCTTCTTTCTCAAGCCAAAACCCCAAGCTTACATTATGGTCCATAACAAAGTCCTCTCAAATTGAGGGACACGACTTAGTGGCAAAGTCCTAGACACTAGGGGCATCACCAATGTGGGACTTAACATGAAGGGCAAGAATCCTAGAGTTTGCATCATCTTAGCAAATCACACAACATGGTGAGTCATGTGAAGCAAGGGGCATGATTATCCCCTTTTATGCATTTAAAAGGGGATAATCAAGTCAAGTCAGCCAAATCAAACTTGAAGCAACAAACTCACTTAATTGACTAAGGGCATGGGTTTGTAAAATAGTTTGTGTTTTAACAATTGAATAGCATGCATGTGGGACATATGGATGGAATAATATGACTTCGAAATCCTCAAGGAAAAGCTTTCAAAGATGGTTTTATCCTAAGCATTCTTAACACAGCAAATACAAGCGCAGTAACTTTTTGCAAATTTATGAGAAAATAACATGGGTCTCTCATTTCATGAGGAGTACAGCAATATGGTCCCTTGGCCAAACAATGCTTTCAGTGGTACCGCTAGGGTATTGCGATCTTTCAAAACACCTAGCTAGTGTAAGTAATAAGTCATTGTCAGTCTCCCTAGGGCAAGGGGAAGCATTTGATCAAATATGCGAAAGTTGAGACGTCCAAAATATATTGCAAATTCACATACATATCAGTATCACCCTGTCTTTTGCATTGATCTCTTGATCCTAGTATTTCATGTGTACATCATTATGGCTGCTTAATGGAAGTAGTTATCTTGGTTGCATGAGCTAACTCCAAACATGAGGTGTTCTTATGCTCAAACAAGGCAGATTCATCAAGGCATCATGGCCATCATCTCTATGCGAGGAGTAAAGTGAGCCGTGGACCCAATTGGGCAAGCTCCTTGCGACAGCCAATCCGCCCTGCCTTCATTGCTGAGTTTACTAACAATTTTGCAGGGGCAACAACGGGATGCACTGTAAAATCTACCTCCTTGCCAATGCACTTAGCCTTCAAAAAGCTCAGCTTGAGGAGTGTCATATCCTAGGAGAACACCTCAACTCTTTTATGGAATGCTGTCACACAGCATTGTAAAGGGCATGCCAAGATCTCTACCGAACAGAAAGAGAAATATTGCACTCACATTAATTGCTATTTACATCTCATGTTTCTATGCTAGGGGCAATTAGATTGTTGTCATCATGCACGGTTGAGCTAGGATCAAGCATTCATGGCCTAAACAGGGGGCTTGTGTTTCTTCTTAAAAACTCAGATTAATATGAATATTTGTTGCATTGCAATCTATGTCACCCAAAATCGTTCAAGCTCATGAACTAGGGTTTCTTCAAGTGTGGTGGTCATGCCCTTAGCAGTCAGCATAAAAAGACTTCGGCCCGTGGTCGACTCCAAGTCTGTTGCATATTGTTTTCCAATCCATTGCTATTCTCTACATTATTCAAATGTGGATTGCAAGATTCTCTTGGATTTCGGTCATCGAATGTATCAGGACTAACCACGTCAAGCTTTGTTTCTCTGACCGACAGAGCCAAGTCAAAGAAGCTGGAAGATAGCCTCGTAACTAGTCCTGAGCCAACTCTACAATTGGCACCATGTCAGCAACATTAAAGTGGTTTCACACTTTGCATCTTCATAGCTCCTTGCTTCATGCTTTCATCTCCCGCAGCTCTGCCTTCATAGCTCAGAAGTCCTGCAGTGGCACCATGCACATGTCTTGTCATATTCACGACCTTGTCGAGCTTTATGAACTCCGAGCAATTTTACATTCAAGCAGCCTCGCGCTCAGTAGGTTCAATCTCAACAGCACAACGCCTACTCTAGCTACCCTGAGCTCACATCTTGAAGATAAGCAGCCTCGCCAATTCCAAGCCGGTGAAACAATTCTGTGGCTCCCACCTAATGCATTGAGCAAACATTTATGGGGTTCTGAGTCAACAGCCAAAAAGAAAAGCACCTATATAAAGCTTATAATGGCCCGGTGCACACTCTGGAAGGAACCCCATTAATCGAGGTGATAGAACTTTCCTTGACACCGAGTTGAAGAAGGCAATGAAAACCTCTAAAAGCAATAACGGCCAACAAATTTTACCCAAAGCATTTAACAAGTCTTATGGCATATAGTCAGAACTAACCTTGGGGGCATCCCAAGCATGTGGAATCTAGCCTTGGGGATACTCCCGAACATGTGGAAAGTGGCTGAATCTAGCAAAAGGAATGTGGCTAAATCCCGAGCAAGTGGAATATAGCCTTGGAAGCAATCCCGAGCATATATGGAATCTAACCTTGGAGATGACTCCAAGCATATAGAATATATTGGTCTTGAGGACAATTTCAAGCATGTGGAAATTAACCTTGAGGGCTTGCCCAAGCATGAGGAATGATCAAACACTGGTGTTGAAGCCATATTGGGACTTTTTCGAAGCCCTTTCCATAACAGCAAGCTCACAATTACTGGTCGCTTGATCGTCAAGGATTATCAATCATTGAGCTCTTGCTCGCAAAACCCAAGGATCCTTGATACCTCAAACTCAGGCTCTATGCCCAAATTGCCATGCTCCGGAAGTATGACAATCGCCACGTCCTATGATCAGCTGCCCCATGCTCAGTACTTTAACTATTCAGCAACTCTATGCTCGCCATCTCTATCAAGTCACCCAGCAGCTCCATGATCATGCCCACAGCCGTCAAACTACTATCAAGCTTACCTTCTCAAACAGCTCCATGCCCATCATCTCTATGTTCACCAATCCAACAGCTCTAAGCCCATTAACTCAGCTGCTCCAAGCCCACTATCTTAGCGACTCTACGCCCACTATCTCAACGGCTCTAAAGCCCACTATCTCAATGGCTCCAAGCCCACTATCGCTCCAAGCCCATTATCTCAGCAGCTCTACGCCCGGTATCTCAGCAACTCCAAGTTTGCCGTCTCCATCAAATTGCTCAGTAGCTCTACACTCGCTATCAACAGCTCCATGATCAAGTTACTTAGTGGCTCTACGTCAGTAAAACTTAGAGGCTCTATGCCCCCTGCTCAACAGCTCTACGCCCACTGTCACAGCAGCTCTACGCCCACTGTCACAGCAGCTCTATGCCCACTGCTCAGTGGCTCTACTCCCACTATCTCAGCGGCTCTATGCCCACTATCTCAACAGGCTCTACGTTGTAACAACTAAGATATCATCTGTTCCCCTCTATACTTGAATGCTCAAAGTTCTAACACTTTAAATGCTCGAAGCTCTTCGAATGTCCAACCACTGTGTACTGGATGCTCAAGTTCTACAATTGAATGCTTAAGCTCTACACTTGAATGCCTAACCACTACGTACTAGATGCTCAAAGCCTATACTTTGAATGCTCAGATTGTACCCTCCAAATGCTCGAGCTTTATGCTCTGAATGCCCAAGTCTAGAACTTAAAAGAAGCTCTACGCTTAAAACAAACACACACGCACAGGCTCGTGCACAATTGCATCACCATTACCACATCGAGTCTGCATCAATCACATTATCATCATCATATCTGTTCACACCTAACAATCATTATCATATACCATATTTTGCATCTCTCTCTCACTCATGAAATAGGTCAATCCTGCAATCAACCTGCTCTATGCCTCAATTTAATTGATCGGTCCCGTGCTTCGATCCTTTGGCTCTACACCAGAATAGAACTAGCTTTACGCCTCAGTTCTATCACCTCAAGCTCCAAGCTTTAACTCCTCAGGCTCTTGTCTCATGATTGCAACCGACTCCGTGCCTCGGTTCTATCACTTCAAGCTCTGTGCTCCGACGTCTCAAGCTCTCGCCTTATGATTGCAACAGGCTCCGCGCCTTGGTTCCTTCATCTCAAAGCTTCGTGCTCCAATTACTGGCCTTATACCCCCGATATCTCAAAAATCAGTGTCCAACTTGTCTCCAGAAGATGGCTCCCACCCCATATCTCAAAACGGTGTCCAATTGTCTCCAAAAGATGGTTTGGATTCCACCCCAATTACATCAATTCCATCCAGGTCATTCGCAAGCATAGGCTACCCTACTGAGCTCTCCTTAGTGAAAGTAAGGATGATCAAGAAAAGTAGACGACTCACACATTGTGTATTGATCTACCCTTAAATTCTGAAGATGCTATCTGCAAAAATTTCCCCGGTAGCTCTGCACTCATTCAACTACTCTCCGCCAAAATCCTGGCATTGCCCAGGTATGTTGCACTACGGCTTTTAAAGCCCGAAGGTACGTTTTCTGTCTCTAACCCTCCAAACTTTTTATTTTCTTTTATTGCCCCTGAACTACAGTTGGTCTGAATTTCCCTCGAGGAATACGTAGGCAACCTCCCGGCCCGACCATAGCTAAAACCGTTTTCAAAAACCCTTGGAATAGTTGTTCGACCAAATTGAAGTTGTTTTACGGCTTGAACTCTTACTTAAACATGTCTCGCGATCCATCTAAGTTCAGTCAAAGAAGGGCATCTGGAGACACCCCAATATGGCCTAACGATTATTTTAAGTCCCACCTTAGGGACCATCCCAATGATGAATGGATACAGTGATTGCTGATTGACTTCTCGTGAACCGATGGACTTATGGTGAGTACTTTTAGCCACTTAAAGGACCCAATGTAGAGCCAAATAGTCTTTCAGATAGAAATACAAAATCCTAGGAAAATCTATCTTTCGGCCGTAACATTGATCTCACGGCCTTAACTTCGTTCTTTCACCGTGAAACATGTTGCTTGAAAATCTCCCTGAGAGAACGATTCCTCGACAGCCAGATCGATTCTTTGGCTGCCCAATCTATCCTTCGGCTGCCAGATCCTTTAACCAGCCGCCAGATCATCTATTTTCTAGATTCTGGAATGTTCTGTCATACGTTTGATCTAATCACCAAAACCCAGCCTTTTTCCAACACATTTGGGCTACAAAAGCAGATTCGTCTAGGGATCTTATTGCCCTAGAATTCCTTATTGATTCACGCCATTTGATTGGCCGGAGTGAGTCACCAATTGCCTATATAAAGGGCCCTTAGGTTTTCGAAATTAATACATTTTCAACCTCTCTAGCCACGAAATTCTGCACAAAAATCTCTTATATCCCCTCTACAAAAGCCCCAACCTTCTGAAGGCAACCGCGATCCAATAAATCAAACCCCGAAGTACAAACCCTAACCCTAGGGTTTCGAGAAGCAAAATTAGTCAATCCCCTATAATCTGAAGCAATCAAGCACCTGAGGAATCAAGGTGGTGAGGCCCAGGGTCTTATGGTTTGGTTTATTTCTTGTCTTTATACAGTAACCGTAGCGTCTTGATTTTCTGCTAATCATTTAGTATGGTGTAAGGAAGAACATCAGCTGGGGGATCAATCCTTTGGCCGATACATCGACCCAGTGGGATTTCTCGGCCGGGACATCTATTAACCGGTCGAGGGATCTATTTTCCTGGAACAGTTTATCTGTTCTGCTTATCTTGATGCATGCTTCAATTATCATTCTGGTTATCCTTATCAACTGTTAAAGGCTAAAATCGGTTTACATGTTTAGAATTAAATAAAGCAAGCACTAATCAAATGTTGAACAATTGTGGGCCAGTCTTACGACTGGGCAAAGAAGGGTGCCTAACACTTTCCCCTTATTGTACTCTTGGCTCATGTACTCGGAATCTCTACTTGTTTTTCCTAGTTTTATAAACTGGGTGGCGACTCTATTTTGTTGATAACCGCTATCGTGTGGTGATGTTCCTAGCCATGGGAATATCCACGATATTGGTTTATGAAGAAAACAACCAACCAAACAAACAATAATCAATCTGTATGGCGATGCCCTGTTTGGGAGGTGTCAATAAAGTGTTCAATATTAAACGCATACGTGTATCTCCTGGCATTTTGGATCGATCCATACGTTTGTATCTTCGAATAAATGTGATGTCTTGTTCAAATCACAAAAATCAAGCATCTTTCTTCCATCATTACCATTTCCATCATCACCGGTTCCCTCATTACCATTTCCATCACAAGAGTCAGCCTAGCTGTAGACACCCCAATCTGGGCTTCCAAATTAGTTTAATTACGATTTCTGATTCCCTGATGATGAAACGAATCAAGAATACCTCGGGAATGATAAGTGCTTGAGTTTTGAGTGTTTGCAAAACCCTTGAACCTAACCTGATCCTAAGCCACTTCAAAAAGCCAAAAAACCTACTGCCACGCATTGGATGAGAACCAGCGTGCACTAGTCAAATTGATAGTTGTTGGTTAATAGTCAAAGCTTGGCTTTTGACCAACGCGTGTGTTGGTTTGACTCGCGCGCACATGTAACACCCCCAAAATTAGGGTACGTTAAATAAAACATTTTATTGAAATTTCAAAATAGAGTCTAGCTCTTTATTACAACATAACCCCCACAGGAGTGCTTTTATTACAAAAGGAAGGGAAACTAAGGCTTCCTAACTACAACTCCTCTTGCTTCTTTATCCTAGCCAGCTCCTCAGCTCCGGACGCCTCCAAGTGAACTGTTCATCTTGATCATCTACAAGGTCTGACATATTATACCAGCGTCGCCACCGATATAATATGTCAGGGTCACCAAAAAGGTAACACCGTGAGCTACAACGCTCAATAGGAAATCCTTACCCAACCAACCTTATAACAGCAAACAATTACAACAACACTAATAATCACACATCCGTATTCGTTAATCACCTAACGTTGGTGTCCAAGTTTTCCCGATTTCTCCTATGCGACTCATCGTAGACCGTGTCTCCATTTTCCACTTACAAAACATCCTTTCAAAAACATTTGCATTGGCTCCGTACCGCGGATAACCAAGCCTTTCAAAATCTTTAGCATTGGCTCCGTACCGCGGATAACCAAGCCATACACACCCAACCTCGGTTCCGCCGTTCCGGGTTCCCGAGTATCCTCACAATGGTTCCACCGCACCGGGTTCCCATTGGCACACATTGCATTGACTCCTCTCGGCGGATAACCAAGCTATACCTCACCATGGTTCCGCTGCTCCGGGTTCCCATGGGAACGCACAATGGTTCCGTCGCTCCGGGTTCCCATTGGCACACACCCTCACAATGGTTCCGCTGCTCCGGTTTTCCATTGGAACACACACACACCTCACACAATGGGCAAGTCCGGCCACATCGCGGTTTTCAAAACATTTCAACCTTTTCAAACACACCCTAGGTGTCATGTTTCTACTTTCTCGATTCTCGTGTCTCGTTACATGCAAAGACTCCGTGGTAGGACAAAAGTAAACATCATTCATCGTAATCCAACAAGATCATCCAACTCTATTCTATACCACAAGCAATACAAACAATTCACATAAGCATGCTCATAATTATTTTCAAGTTCAAAATACAATTACTCGAAATGGAAAGTTTATGAAGATAACCTACTTTGAAATGGAAGATAACGAGATCTTACGTATACATAGGAATAGGGTAAGAGTATCCTACCTTAATCCGAAACTAGTCGGGGCCGAATAAGCTAGGTGGAATTTCTCCCGAATCTGGACCGAACTTCGGACGGCAGTAACTTGGTCAATCTTTGGCCGAATAGAGTCGTTCTTGGATCAAGAAAGAAGCTCAAGAAATTCTCTACAACTTTCGTGAAGAAAGTTAATCCTAGAAACGACTTTAGGTTGGAGAAAAATGGGGATGAAAGAAGTGACAGTAAGCTGTCAGGAAAAGGAAATCCAGAAATTTTACTGAACTTCGGATGCCAATATCTTGGTCATTTCTTAACCGATTGGGGTGGTTCTTGAGCCTAACTTCAAGGTTTCGAAGTGCTCTACAACTTTCCAGAAGGAAGTTGGTTCTAAAAACTACTCTAAGCAGGAGAAAAATGGGGATTTCCGACGGGACAGTAGGCTGCCCAGAAAATCAGAAATGGTTTTCTAGAGAGAAGGAAGAGCAAATGCTTTGAGGTGTGAGTTTTGAAGCTTGGAATGGCTTCTATTTATAGGCAAGAGTTTGGCTCCCTCTCCTCTTCTCATTGGCCGGCCCCCCCCTTCCCTCTCCTTTCCTCAATTTGACACTTGTCATGCAATCTTGGAAGATCAAAGGCAAATCCTACACTTGCATGGCTAGGATTGATCCTTGGTGGGCAAGAAAGATATTGGTACAAGATCCAAGGGTCTAAAAATTGCAAGGTGTACAAAGGAGTACAAGGGAGGTTTAATTCCTTAGCTAGGAAGGAAGATTCACCAAGGATTTTGAAAGATCAAGAAAATCATGGGAGGTACAATCAAATCTCCTTCCTCCTTTCTCCCCTCCTTCCTTCCTCTCTCTCTCTCTCTCTCCGGCCTCTCTCTCCTCTCTCTCTCTCTCCGGCCTCTCTTTCTCTCTCTCTCTCTCAAGTACATATATATATATACACATGTATACTACAATTAAAATATAGTACTTTTGGTACTATGAGATCAAAAGATTTAAGGGCAAAATTTTCCCATCCAACAATCAATGCTAATATATACACATGTAATTATGTATCTTAGGAAGATCAAAATCCCAATTTTAAATAATAAAAGAGTACTAATGAAATTTCAAGCCTTTAAATAAATAGTACTTACCCCACATGGGTTTAAAGGAGAAGATTAAATCAACCCATGTACTTGGGTGGAAGAACAACCTATTACCCATTGGGTAATAAATCCCATAACTTCTATTGTCCAATGGACAATAGTTATTAGGTTACTTTTATATTAAAATAATTGGTACTTTGGCACATGGGGTTAAAAAAGAAAGATTAAATTAATAATCCCATGTACTAGGTTGAAAGATGAACCTTTTACCCAATGGATAATAACCACCCTAACTTTTATTATCCAATGGATAATAGTTGCTAGGGAGATTATATAATAAAATAATCCAAAAAGGTACTTTAAAGTAATCAAAAAATTACTTTTCAATAAAGACTAGTACTTTAACCAAATATATATTTAATATAAACAAATGGGGTTCTATTATCCAATGGATAATAGTTTCCCTAACATTTATTGTCCAATGGACAAAGATTAAAACCAAAATAATTAAATGAAAAAGAATATTAAATTCTTAGTCTAGGGTTAAAAAGGTTCAAAAGTTTCAGGAGGGGCAAAACGGTCATTTGCGGTTAGGGAAAAGTAACTAGATAGCTTCCTAGCTTAGTTTCTCCAATCGGATAGTTAAAAGCTAGTTAGGCTTTCTAAGCGGACTAAAGCGGCAAGAAATAATTTTTCAAGGGGCAAAAATGTAATTATGATAAACTTCAAGGAAATTAAAATAAAATTCAAATATTTAACGAAATTGTTAACGACCGAAAATCAGGGTCGTTACAGCACAGGTTTAAAACCTGCGCACGCTGGTCAACTTGACATGTGGTAGTCAACAATCAAAGCTTGACTGTTGACCCACGCGTTGACTATCAATTAGATCAGAAAGTATAAATTGTAAAGGTAACTGCCGAGCCATTATTTATAATGCTCGATCTGAACCATTAGGATTTCACATCTTACCGATTATAGCACTGTCACCAAAATTGAAACATGGCACCTAGGGTGTGGTTAACAAGGAAAAAGTGTTCGAAGAAGGAAATATTTTGAAACTACATAATGACCAATTTTGGTGACATTATGTGAGTTGTGGGTGTGTGTGTGTGCCAATGGGAACCCAAAGCGGCGGAACCATTGTGCAGATACCCGGGAACCCGGAGTGGCAGAACCGAGGTAGGGTGTGTGGCTTGGTTACCGCGGAGAGGTGCCAATGCAATTGTGTGCCAATGGGAACCCGGAGCGGCGGAACCATTGTGCAGATACTTAGGAACCCGGAGCGGCGGAATTGAGGTTGGGTGTTTTAAAAACAAATTTTGGAAATGATGATTTGGAAAATAAAAGTGAAAAATGGTGACATGGTCTACGACGAGTTGCGTAGGAGAAACTCCGAAATCTTGGACACCAACAATAGTTGAATAGCGAATGTGGATGTGTCATTGTTGACCATTTTGTTAAATATACTTTGTACCTTTGAAAATCGTTAACTTATGATCTGATGTGTGTAAGTTTAAGGGTTAGTGGGTTTGGATTATTCTATTGCGCTTTTTAAGCTCATGGTGTTACCTTTGGTGACCTTGACATATTATATCGGTGGCGACGCTGGTATAATGTGTCAAACCTCGTAGACGAACATGGTGAACTCTATACCTTGGAAGCCTTTGGAGCCGAAGAGCTTGCCAGGATAGAGGAGGAAGCGGAGCAGTAGATAGGAACCCTAGTTCCTTCCCTATTTAAATAAAAGTATTTTTGTAAGGTTTATGATGTAATATTGAGCAAGACTCTATTTAAATATTCAATAAAATTGTCTATTTAACGTACCCAAAATTCGGGCGTTACACCTTCGAAGATTTATTGCTAATTTATCTGGGATAACAATGGCTTTCTCTCCACTGTTAAAGTTAAAATCTGAAAAAGATTTTAAATGGGAGCAAGAACGTCAAAAGGCCTTTGATATATTGAAACAATCATTGGTGACGCCTCCTTTGTTAGCACCTCCAGTAAATGGAAGACTGTTGAAGTTGTATATTTCAGCAACAAACCAGTCGATTCCGAGCTTTTTAGCTCAAGATAATGAGCAGGGCCGAGAACAATCAATCTATTACCTAAGTAGAAGGATAAACGAATGTGAAGTTAGATATTCGTACGTTGAAAAAATTTGTCTGACATTATACTTTTCAGCAATAAAGTTGAGACATTATTTATTACCAGCAAAAGTAAAGATTATTTCCCAGACAGATGTAATAAAGTATATCTTGACTAGACCTGTTCTGAGAGGAAGGCAGGGAAAATGGATATTAGCCCTAGTCGAATATGATTTTGAATATATACCCCAGAAGGAAGTTAAAGGGCAAGCTTTGGCTAATTTCTTAGTTGAACATCCAAATTTGCCATTGGAGGAAGATACTTTTGAGATTCATTTAGTTGAGATTAAACATTGGAATTTGTCTTTTGACGGTTCAAAAACAAACAATGGAGTTGGTGCAGGCGTAGTGCTTACATCGCCAAAAGGCGAAATGTTCCAATTTTGTTTCCAACTGGATGACGATAGAATTTTAAAAAATAATCAAGCAGAATACGAAGCCTTAATCATATGCTTGGAAATAGCAAGAGATTTAAATATACGTCATCTAAAAGTCTCTGGAGACTCATAGTTAATTATTCGACAAATTTTGGAGCAGTATAAGTGTTATCATCCCTTGTTAATGTAACGCCCCTAATTTTAGGTACGTTAAAGGGATTATTTATTACAGAAATAAAGTGAGTCATTGCTCTTATTACAACATAGCTCTCGTAAGAGCATTTGAAATACAAAATAGGATAACAAAAGGGAACTAAGGTTCCTACTCTACGGCTCCTCTTGTTCCTCCAACCTAGCGAGTCCTTCGGCTCCAAACACCTCCAAAGTGAAGAGTTTGCCCTGTTCGTCTATCAAGTCTGACATATTATACTAGCGTCGCCACCCATATAATATGCCAGGGTCACCACAAGGTAACACCATGAGCTACGAAGGCTCAATAGTAAAATCCTACTTACTAACCCTTAACTTATGAACAGATATCATAATAACGCATCGATTTCCATATGATACGTACATAAACAGCTATAAAAGACAATAACATCCACAATCGCTTTATAACTAACGTTGTTGTTCATCTACTTGACTCATCGTAGACCGTGTTGTTATTTCCACTTTCTTTTCTTAAAAACCCCTTTTTAACTCACCCAATCTCGGTTCCGCCGTTCCGGGTTCCCGAGTATCCTCACAATGGTTCTGCCGCTCCGGGTTCCCATTGGCACACATTGCATTGGCTCCGTACCGCGAATAACCAAGCTACTCACCCAACCTCGGTTCCGCCGTTCCGGGCTCCCGAGTATCCTCACAATGGTTCTGCCGCACCGGGTTTCCATTGGCACACACACACACACAACTTACATAATACCCTCGAAATGGTCATTATGTAGTGTCAAAACTATTTCCATCCTCAGAAAATACATCTTTCTTGTTAAACCACACCCTAGGTGCCATGTTTCTACTTTCTCGATTTTTGTGTCTCGTTCTCATGCAAGACTCCGCGGTGTAAGACTTTTTATACAAACATGCATTCAATCAAAGCCTTGAAATAGTACAACAAGATCATCCAACTACTTACTACTAGCATGCTTGAATTACCATAAGCAACATAATCATGCATCTCCAATATTTAATAAAAGTTAACCTTATCTATGATCAAAGTAACTTCTTAAACTTAGGAAAGATAAGTAGAGGTTTAAAGCAGTAAGATTTAAACTACTTTTAAAAAAAATAGTAAGATTGGACTACCGTTCTCCTTGGCGGTGGTCGGTTACGGTGATTTGGTCGTCAGTTTTGAATTTCGGCGGCGTAACGACTCTGGATTGCTTCGAAAGGAAAAGAGTTGTACTTTCTTTTCCTAGAAACAACTTTACTAACTAAGGTAGGCTACTTTAAGGATCTAAGAGTGGTATTTGAGAGTGGTGTGGTGGTTTGCTCAAGAACTTCAAGAACAAGGGAAATTCTTGAACTTGAAACAAGAACACAAGAGATTTTTAGCGAGAAGGAAGAGCAAATGCTTGAGGTGTGAATTCAAAGCTTTGGAATGGCCTTCTATTTATAGGCAAGGGCTTCCCTCCCCCTCATTATGGCCGGCCCCCCCTCTCTCTCTTTCTCCCAATTTTTAAATCCAATAAAATCAAGTTTGCTTGGAAGATCAATGGCTAAATGGTAGGCTTGCAAGGCTAGGGTTGTACCAAGGATTTGCTTCTTGAATCAATTTGTGGTTGAAATGAGATTGTACAAGATTCTTAGAGCTAAACAATTGAGAAAATGTACAAAGAAGGACAATGGGTTAAGATTTGCTTTGGAAGAGAAAAATCCCAAAGATTGGAAGTGTCATGGAAGATCAAAGGCCAAGAGTACACATCAAATCTCCCTCCTCTCTCTCCTCTCTTGCTTTCTCAAGGTACAATATATATATATGTTCAAGCAAACAATTAAAATAGTAGTACTTTTTGTACTTAGGATCAAAAGTAGTCTAGATTTTCCATTAAACTATGAAATAAGCACATGGTACTTAGGGCAATATTCTAATCTACCAAGTACTTATATAATATATACATATGTACCCATGTACCTTAGGTGGTTCAAAATCCCAATAGAATAATAAATAAAGGTACCTTAAGAATCTTAGTACTAAGTACCTACCTAATAAAATAATAAGTACTTTGACACATGGTTTAAAAGAAAGACTAATTTAATAAACCCATGGTACTTTGAAAGATTAACCCTTTTATCCATTGGGTAATAATTTCCCTAACTTCGATTATCCATTGGATAATAGTTATTAGGTAACTTATATACTAAAATAATCCAAAAAGTACTTTAAAGTAATTAAAAAGTCATTCTTTAATATTCTTAGTACTTTGACCAAGTATACAATTAATATAAACAATTGGGGTTTCTATTATCCAATGGATAATAGTTTTCCTAACATTTATTGTCCAATGGATAAAGAATAAAACCAAAATAATTAAAAGAAAAAGAATATTCAATTCTTTGTCTAGGGTCAAAAAGGTTCAAATTGTTCAATAAGGGGCAAAATGGTCCATTTGCGGTGACTAGATGACTTCCTAGTTTAGTTCCTCCAACCGAATGGTTAAAAGCTAATTAGGCTAGCTAAATAGGACTAAAGTATCAAGAAATAAATTTTCAGGGCTAAAGCGTAATTAGGACAAACTACAGGAATTTTAAAGCAATTCAAGCTATTAAAATTAATAACTCGAATAATAAATAACTTTTCATTTATTGAAATTTAGAGTTATTACAGTTAAAATTGCAATTAAACAAGGTAAGACATCTTGCTAAAGATTTTGATGAAATTTATTTTCACCATATAATGAGACTTCAGAATGGCGAAGCCAATCAAATGGCTCAAATGGCTTCAGGAGTTAAAATTTCTGAAGTTGATAATAAAAAAACGATCAGGATTCAAAAGAGATTTTTACCTTCCTCAATGGAAAGGGAGGAGAAACAAATAGATATATTAGTTATTGATATTTCTGAAGATTGGATGAATTCAATAAAAAATTATTTATCAAATCCTAATGCAAGAACAGAAAGGATAGTGAGATGCAGATCAGTCAATTACGTTCTATTGGAAAATGATTTGTACAGAAGAACATCCGACGACCTGTTATTGCTATGTGTTGATAAGGCCCAATCAATGAAAATTATGGGGAAGTCCACGAAAGAACCTGTGGTGCCCATCAAGCTGGAGACAAAATGAGATGGTTGATTAAAAGGCATGGGTATTATTGGCCAACTATTAGGGTTGATTGCATTTGATATGCTAAAAGTTGTCAACAGTGTCAAAAACATGGACCTATCCAAAGGATCCCTACTCATCAATTACAATCGATTATAAAACCTTGGCCATTTAAAGGTTGGGCAATCGATATGATAGGAGAAATTCATCCAGCGTCCTCTTTACAACATCAAGTTGTTGTAGTGGCGACTGATTATTTCACAAAATGGACAGAAGCAATACCTTTGAAAGGTGTCTCATAGAAACAAATAATCGATTTTATTGAAGAGTATATCTTGTGTAGATTTGGAATTCCTGAAACGATTACAGTTGATCAAGCTTCTGTATTCAATGGTAGAGAAATTGTTCAGTATGGACAGAAATATGGGATACAGATTTTGAATTCTACTCCATATTATGCCCAAGCTAATGGGCAAGTCGAATTGACCAACAAAACTATAAAGAATACTTTATCCAAAGTAATCGATGATAATCCAAGGGAATGGCATGATCTTTTGCCCCGAGTCTTATGGGCATATAGAACGTCACAAAGAACTAGTACTAAGGTAACGCCTTATGAACTAGTCTATGGACATGCAGCAATCTTGCCAGTCGAAATTAACGTTCAATCATTAAGAGTAGCACGCCATTATGATCCAAGCTTGCAATATGAAGAGGCCATGTATCTAGATATTGATGGGTTGGAAGAAAATAGGTTAAATGCTTTAAACCAAATTCGAGCCCAAAAGAAAAGACTAGAAAGATCTTATAATAAAAAAGTCAAAGAAAAGTCTTTTGCAGTTGGGGATTTAGTTTGTAAAACAATTCTTCCACTCGATAAGAAAAAGAAAAAGAGTAGATTTGGAAAATGGTCCTTAAATTGGGAAGGACCTTTCTGTGTCTTGCAAATCTTAAGAGGGGGAGCGTACCATTTAGAATCGATTGAAGGAGTTATCCATGAAAGAACTATTAATGGTAAGTATCTTAAGCATTATTTTCCTTCTATGTGGGAGAATATGAACTAAGAACAACCAGTCGAATATGTAAACTAAAAGCTTCCCATGTGTAGAGCAGCAATACAAAAGATTATGTTCATATTTGAACATAACAAAACAAAAGAAAAGATCCTTACGAGGATCTAACAACAAAAGAAAAGATCCCTATAAGGATCTAACAACAAAATAAAATATCCCAATTGAGATCTAAAAAGAAATTATTCATAAAGCCCACATCAGAACAACCCCACAGAAAGAAAAGCCTATTCTTTGGGCCATTCCTTCCACTGACCATAGGTGCCAACCATGGAGGTCCTAATGCTTGCAGGATCGACTGGAGGAGCATAGTTAATGGTGTCCCAGTTGGCCACCACAAGCTTGATCGCAGCCTCCATCTTCTCCAGACGAAGAGCCATTCCTTCCACTCGATCACTAATAGAAGTGATTTTCCTCTTGCATTCGTTGTGATCCTCAATGAGGACCCACTGGAGCTCGTTGGCAAGTTGCTTGATGTGAGCAGACGAGATTTGAGGGATGAGAGGGAAAGAAGAACTGTTGCTGGCCATAGTGAAAGAAGAGAATCATACAAGTAAACAAATATACTCGAACGTGTGCATTTATAGGTCAGGGAAGGTCTACAGACATGCATCGTGGGAAGTTATCCTGAAATAAAATTTGAAATGCGGCAGTTGGAAGGAAAACGTGGGTCAAATTGCTACTTTAAGTTGAAAAGACATGCCAGCTGGTGAGTTTTATTATTAAACTTGAAAACATCATTAAGAGTGGTACTTAACCGTCATTTATGACTGTATATGTTCCCCAAAAATGGAGAGATATCGTTGCCACCATTTATTGGACGGCAAAGTCATGATGAAAGGTCATTCAAAATTTAGACACCCAAACGAGGGTTGGAATATGAAAAATGAATTCATGGTACACAGAAATGAGTTTAAGTTTCTTAGTATTGTGATCATTTTCATTCATATTAGAAACCATTCAATTGGATTGATGCTATAACATGGATAAAACACCGGCCGTTAAAGGACCTAGAATCATATATTGATCATCCATTACTTTAGAGTTTATATAAACTGCCTATAAACAAAGGCAAGAATTTAACATTTACATCGACTGCCTATTCGCAGAGGCAAATAATAAACATACATCATTACTACTTAAAAGTATGTAACAAAATGTATGGTCGATTGTTACATGGTAGATTCAAGTATGAGGAAAGAAAGACTTGAAAGTCTCCCATTTTGTCAAAAGTTCATCACGCTTGAAGCTATTCCTTTGCAAATCTACCCGCGCAGTAGAAACATGAACTGAAACACCTTTGCCTTCTTCTGCTAGACGCTTGAAATCTTTGTCAAGGTGATTTGCTATTTTCAGAAGACCCTCTTTTTCAGTCTGCTGCCCAATCGATCCTTGCTCTTCTTCATCAATGGCTACAAGTCTTGACTTTAAAGTTAAAGCATTATCATGCATAGTCGATAACACGACTATCATGTTTGATAGATTGTCAATTAATTCCTACTTTTGGCTGATTTCTCCCTGATGATACCGAAAGAGATTAACGGTTTCATTCAAAGAAGATGCAAAATTCTCAAGAGCAATTTGTGCCCTAAGGGGAAACACATGTCTCTGAGCCAATGACTCTATGCAAGAAATAAATTCCACAGATTTAGTCATTGCTAATTCTTCAAAGGGGAGCTTCAAGAAGTTAAGAAAGTCTTGAACTTCTTTCTGTGTCACATCACTATACTGTATAAAGAAAATTAATCACTGGATTCTAATTCCTCAGTCAGAGACCGAAAGGTTTGAGAAGTCGACCTTATCTCGTCCATTAAATGATCTAGTGAGTTACTAGAAGATTCGATTGGAGTTGAACAACCAGTTCCAAAAGGATTTGTCTCGACCTTGTTCACCAAACGTGGAGATGCTTCAATGGTGACATTCAGAGGAATAACCATGGGTTTGCGAACATTCACATTTGGTCCTGGAGTCATATGATGACTAGTACGACTTGAGGCCACTTCTTCTAAGGCCTGATCATTATCTTGAGGTAAAACGACTTGAAACATTTCTTTTACAGGGCTTTTCGAGAGTCCCTTTTCGAAGTCCTACTCATCCAAAGTGGGTTGAGAAATGATAAGATGATATGCTAAAAGAGGCACATCTGTTGACAGGGCAACATCCATTTGTTCCCTATCTTTCCCCTATTGATTCAGGGTAAAGACTCCGAGAGGTAAAGGCATTTGGAGCTCAATTTGAGGTGCACTTATCTCCATAGTTGCCAATGGGTTCTGGGACACTTTAGCACTTGTTGGATTTGGCTCATGATCAGCCACAACTAGTGATTGACAGATATTTTCCTTCTCAAATTCAGTTTTGCTTGGCTCCAGATTGATGTTTTCATCCATGGGCAAGAAAGAATTATCCTCTTAAAGTAAAGGATTCTCCTGATTTAAAGGAATCTCTTGCATTTCTAGTAACCCATCATTCTGGCATAATGGATCAGAAATAGCCGTATCACCAAACTCAAATTGGTCGATTGCTTGCTCGGTATTAATAGTCTCTCCTGCTGAAATGACAGACTTTTGAAATTGTGATGACTTTGAAGAGTTTTCTTCTGTTTCTTCAAAGGCATCCACAATCTTGGTTCCTTTTCGTTTCTGCAATAAAGAAAAAAAATAATCAGGACATAATATGCACATAAATTGACAAATTATGAATGGTTATACCTTCAAGTTAACCTTGCCCTCACTAGGGATGACTGACTTTTGGATTTGAGTTCTTTTCGATTGCCTTGATCGAACAGAGGCTTCATCGTTTTCGGTGTTTTTCTTATGACTGATTGAAGTGGAAAGAGTCTTTGAAGTCTTGGGAGTTGAATCACTTTTTGTCCTGAGTGTTTTCCTTTTCTGGTCTGATTCCACATCCTTGATTGCTTGTTCCTTCCTTTTTCTAGTATTTTTACTTGGAATAGAAGACAAAGGAATGGCTTCCTCTATTTGAGGTACAATAGCTTTGGAGGTATCGTCAGACAGTTGAGCCATTTCTTCTGTTGAATAAAATAGTGTTAGTAACAGAAGAAGAAAAACCAAAACTTGGCTATGAATAGAAAGTCAAGAAGATTACCAGCTTTATCTTGGAGTTCCTTGTACTCCCGATCAAGTCTACAAAGACAGTCAGAAATTGGTGAGTCGAAGTAAAGCACTTTCATGACTGACCAACATTCATCAAAGGCAGCAGAAGTTCCGCCACCAATTTTAAAATCAGAAAGTTGAAAAGCTGTCACACGCTGATGAAAGTTATTGATCATCAGGGAAATCAAATTGGAATCTTTCAACTTAATCGATGGCCTACCTGAGGCCATCTCAGTAATTTTTGGGTGAACAAAAGGCATTGGAATGCCTTGCACCAAACCAAACTGTCGAGCAAACTGACAAGGAGAATAATTCTCATAATTGCAATTTCCAAAAGGAGTGTTGTTCAGGGCAAAACCAACTGGAATAAGTCTTGGAAGAAGCATACTAGCCCAAAACAACCGCTTGGATTCCACCATTTTCGCCATAAGCTAAGGGGAAACTGTGGGGATATCCTCAGAACATGGCCTTAATCTTTCAGAAGCATATTCAAACTTGTCAAATGGACAGAACACAGGCCAACTCTCCTTTTTGTCTTTATAAAAGAAGGTAAAATACCTTTGAAAAGATTATTCTTCCATATCAGTCTGGAAACCCAAAAAGTATTCAGCATAACTACGACATGTCTTGAAAGTTTCATCAGCCCTAAGGGGATAATTCGACTTGGGTTTAAGTTGAGGAAAGTATGCATACAACCAAGCTTGAAAAATCCAGAAAGGACCACCACAAGAGTCCGCTATTTTCTTGTCTACAAAGGTGAATATCCCTTTGTATAAAGACCCAAGGACAAAAGGGGCTAAAGCTAGTCTTTTCACTTGAGCCAAACAGATGGCCAAATTAAGATATTCTTTGGTAACCCTAAGACCAGGGACTGTCATGAGGAATCTACAGATCCAAAAAAGGTAAAATGCAATTTTCTCATGAAAGCTAGGTGCAGATGACTTAGCTTTAAAGTGAGTTTTCAACCATTTCGAATAACTTGTCCCAAATGATGGTACAATAAATGGAGGATCATATTGATCAGGGGAAAGGAGAGCATTCACCTCACGGCCTAATGTAGAGAGGCCGGTTAAATGAGAGATATCCAGAACATTTGAAGATAATAATCTACAATGTAAGACCAGGGTATTGGATGATTTAGACCAGAAACAAGCTGCGACAGCTAAAAGCTCGGAGTTCATCTCTAAAGGAAACTGAGAAAGTTCAATAGTTTCACGAATTCCCATTTTCTTCCAATCGTCAAAAAGAAATTCGTCATACACTTCACCCAATCGGCCCATTCTCCTTCAACATTGTAGGGCCAAGAGCGAAGACAAGCATTCTTACCCCAACCTGACCATTCGAGCAACGAATGTTGGAGAAGGAGCAGATCTCGTTCCATCATGGGATAAACTTTTGGAAAATCGCTTGAAACGGTTGACGAGAAAACTGGACCCAATGTGCAGAGGAAATTAGAGTTCTTGTCGTGAATTAAGACTTGTGTATTCCGACTCGCTTCGCCTCGATATTAATCTGGGAATCGAGGGACATCTTCCCACACTGATTCCTTGACCGAGTTTTCGTTGGAGACGACGAGCATCTTCGATTTTGCTTTCGGAGCCATGGGAGTGTATTGCAAGAGCTTAATTTGAAAAGTTCTATGCCCTAAAGTTTCAAAGTATTCTGCTTTATATAGGCAGTGATTTCTAAGACAGTATTTACCAGAGTTAACGTTTAACTCAGGTAAATAGGGGGGCATTGTATACACCATAATTTTGTCAACATGAATCGACTGGACTAAGTTGCAACACGTGTTGACTACACCTAGTTTGTATCACAAAATCAAATGGACTGATTGACGGTTAGAGTTTTCTTAAATGCAAAACACGTGTCCAAAGACGAGTCACAAGTGGATGATACACGAAGCAGTTACCAAAAGAAGTTGAAAGAAACAAATGCGACATGGGATCGTGTGAAGTAACTGTCTGCTTACGAACGTGGAGAAGAAGAGGGAAAAGAAGTAACTGCTTGATTCAAATTTGAAGAGGGAATTCCGTCAAGTATGAAATTCAAGTTGAAGTGGCAGCCTATAAATACCAAAGTTGAAGACAATTAAAACCCCCACTCAATCGCCCAAAGGCTTTTCCTTTTTATCTGTACTTTACTTTTCTTGCTCTAGGAGTAGCTTGTAACGTAACGTCTAATCGATTGTGTTCTCACTGTCGACTGACTTCTACTTCGAAGAATAATAAAGTCCATTTTGTTGTTCTTCTTTCATCTCCATTCACTTCATTAAGTTTGTTTCCAGAGAAGTCCTGAAATAAGGCAAGGAACTAAACTCCACCATCACAAACATCCACATTCCAGCATTCCAAACATCTCTCTGTCGATCATCGACTGTACGAAAAATAGACAAACAAGTATCCAGCCTTTGGGGTTGGAATCTGTTCATATGATTAGAAATATGCTCAGGAATGGCAAATGAGAACTTGTCCCAATTCCAGTCAGGCAGGTTCCAAATCTTACGCATGCTAATATCATCCTTGCCCAACCTAAACGGGCCCTGAATTAAAGAACGTAAAGGGGCAAGACCGGTCCAATTTTGAAACCAAAAGGAAGTGTTTCCTCCTTCGAAAGGAGTCCTTCCTGGTAAATAAGTACATGAAATTAGAAATCGTATTGGGCCGTTAGTTTCCATTCAAAGCATTCAATAATTTTACTATACTTCTCCTTATAAAATGTGATCTTACTTCTTGTACTAGAAAGTAGAGAAAATAAAGATAACAAAAAAGGGTAAAAATTAACCAAGAAAATTATTTCACACGATCAAGCCAATGATACAGCCACGGGACTCCGGACAACATGGACCCCATCATTCCAAGTGTACCATCCAAAAGCATGCCCATTTTTCCCTATGGTTTCTGCAGCCTTTCCTTTTGCTCTAACCGTTAAGGTGAAGCTCTTCTTCTGACCTACATTGTTGAAGAACAAAATTGGCGGCCACACCTTTTTTGTTTGTTTGTTTGTTTCGTTGGACAAAAAAGAGAAATTAATTAGTAATCAGAAATAAAGAAGAATTTCCAAGAAGCAATAAAAAAAAGGAAACAAAAATAATATTCTTATATAATTTTCCCAGGTGATGATTTGTGGTAATTCTATCCCAATCATAACTTGCATACATCATTCTAACCATGTAGTTGTTTGTGATCATTCAATTGTAAACTGAAATATTCATAGGTTAATAGATGCTCCGTATTTTCTACGATACTATCACTATCACGTTATTTCAAAGAAAATCTTTTGTACTAACATCATTTTCCTTCTAAAAATAAGTATCACTATCACGTTATTTCAAATAAAATCTTTTGTACTAACATCATTTTCCTTCTAAAAATTTCAAGTCGTACTAGGCTCCATTCACTTGCAAAGAAATTTGTGTAGCAAAATTCTTGAGAAAATTATAGTGAAGTGATGTAGAGGAAAAGGGAAAGCATTTTCTTCCATGTCATTGCTTAATTGTATAGGAAACTAATGCCAAAATAAGATTCCTCCAAAAAACTTTTCTTTTTTGCAGGATGAGTTTTTGGAGAAAAACTAATCCGAGTGGAAAAGTTAGAGATGTGGGTCACATAACATTTTTTCGAACTAAACATCCAAAAAGTTCGAGAAAGTCAGATATTTCAGTATTGTTCTTCATTTTTGTGCAACTGACCAGGCCCTAGTGTTATTGAATTTCCTGTACGTCTTTATGGAAAACTACGAGTCTCTTTATGATGAATACAATATCTAGTGATCTGTGCCTTTGAGATTATTTCACAAATCTAGTCAAGAACCAATTTTTAACCAATTTACTAGATTCCACCCCTTTACTATTTAATATGCACACAAAATTTAAGATTAGTAGAATTGTGTGTGAATCAGATTTCTGTTTAGTTAAAATGCGATTCCGTTTTGTATGTGCAGTCGATTGGGAATCACTTAGCTTTCTTGTTCTGGTACACCACAAATGGTAAATCGAGGAAAACATATAGTAACTCAGATGTGTTAGAAATTGCCCGATGTATATGGGCTCTTAATTATTTGTCGGAGCCCAAGACTATTGAATGGCTCCTAACACATTTCTGCCTCGATCCATGCAAGAAGTTTGTGTAGCGGGCCGAACGCGACCATTCGCACCATGCTGCCGAGGATGTACATGGGATGGGGCTCGGCACACTCCAAGGTTCATCGGCTACTGGCGACGTGCTCTCCTTACGCCCGGCGCCAAGAGGTTATCGACTAGGCTCGGCTACCTCTCTTCTCAATTCGGTCGCCCACTAGGTTCGGCTACATGTGGGCTCAGCAACCCTCGCGCCTCACCCCTCCTCACGTGCTGGAGCGGTTACGCCAGAAGGATAACCATAAGTGCACGTGGAACGTGCCAACTCATACTGAAAGCGGTTACCAGATTTGTTTGGTGATGTCATGACGATGTCGCCTGGCTCATGCGAGGCACGTGCCCGTACTTGGAGAGCAAATCAGGGAGACTCTATAAATACTAAAGGATGACAACCCTAGAGGTACACACTCTGCTACACTAGAAAACCCTAGTCTCTGTACTTTCTCTCTGCACATTCTCATCCTCTCACCAGAGGGCCTTGCCAGGCAACCCCGGCCAGGCCTAAGTCGTGCGTTCACTGTGTAGGCCAAGGAAGGAGGCTAGGTGACCCCTGAACCAGCGGAGGAAGGAACCAGATCAAGGACCACAGGCCACACAATTGGTGAACCCGACGTGAAACTTCCCAACCTCTAATTCAAACGGCTTAAACCCTCCCCCAAACCACCTTCCTCTTCCAAAGACAGACAAAAATTCAACTGCAACAGGGGAGATCCACCAGACGTTACCGTTTTGGGGGCCAAAGACGCCAGCGGAAACACAATTCTTCCACCGTTCCCCGAGAGGCACATGTCCATCTCGCTTCCCCCCAGTTCCGGGCTATCTCCGGCCCCGAACAACATAACGGCGGCCTACATTCGCTTGCTGCAGCGTCGAGACGACGAAAGGGACAATGAACTAGCGATGCTAAGGGCGGAGGTGGCCCAGATGAAGCAACACCTACAAAACGCAATGCCAACCGCCTCCGGATCTACTAGAGGCGGAAGGCGGAGGCGAAGAAGCTCTCCCCCTCCACCTCCTCCACCTCCTCCTCCTCCACAACAAGAGCAACCTAATGAGGCGGGTCACCACGTCTCCGTCAAAGACCGCCTTGGGTTTCCACCAGAGACGGAAGACGCCAGGGAACTTATCCTCTATAAAAGACCTACCACATCTGGAACGCACCGCTCGAGGTCCCACCACGAGCGGACCCACACAAGGGACACTGAGTCCTTCACGAGCACGTACTCGACTGGTCGTGTGGAGTTCTCTCGCACAACAGTCTTATGCCATAGCCGAGACTCCGTAGAGACCAGGCGCCACGTCTCTGAACGCCTCGGGGGAATCCCGCCAGAAAATTTGGATAATGAAAACTACGTTCGGCTGAACGGGAAAGGAGTACGAATCGAAGGGTTGAATGGAGACAAAACCTGTTGCGACAGGGAGAAGTCAGGTGACCACCTCCACAGGGCAACGACGAACCTGCGGGATAAGCTTCGCAGCCGAGTACGCGAGAAAACTGCAGAAAAAAAGAAGGACCCAAAGAGGACACGGATGGATGAACTCGGCAAACCGCCACGTTCAGGATTTGAGCGGCAGCCAAAAAGACCTTGGTATCTCGCCCTTTACCCCCTCACATCATAAACACCATAGCGGAACCCAACTTTCACCTACCAAAATTCACGAAGTTCGACCCAAGCACTTGTGAAGCTTACACTCACCTGATTCATTTTCGCCAAACCATCGAGCTGTGCACCACCAAGGACGAAGTTAAATGCAAAGTGTTCCCATCCAGCCTCGGCTCCCTTGGACTCCAGTGGTTCAACAAATTGCCTGCTGGATCCATATGGAACCTGGCTGATCTTGAACGTGCCTTCAACACTCGCTTTATCACCAATAACAGGACAGCCAAGGAGCCTGAATCCTTGATAAGGAAGCTCCCAAATGAAACGCTCAGACCCTACGCCAAGTAGTACTGGCAACTTTTCAATGAAATTCCTGGAATCGACGAGTACTGGGTCGCACGTACCTTCAAAAATGGGTTGGAATCTGGCAGCAAGATACTAGATGAATTGGCTATTCGACCTCCGCACGGCATGGGAGAGTTGATGCGCATCGTAGAACAGTTCTGTGCTCTTGAAAAATTTTACGCGGACCGAGCCGCTCAGGGGATTCCAAATTCAACAACCTTTCTACCGATGGCAGCTTCTCAGCTGCCGACACCAATCGCAACTCAGCAATCCCAGCCAAAAAAACACATCAACAACATCAAAGAGGGGAAGAAACGCCAGCCAAAAGAGCACGACTATGTGGCCGAAACCACCCACTTCAAAGAACCCATCTGGTCTTTTCTGAAGGAGATCATGAGGCAGCCATGGTTCGAGTGGCCGCAAGGTAAGCTCGGCACAGACAATGGCCAAGCGGATCATAACCCAGGGAAGAAGTGCTCATATCATAATGAGCTAGGCCACTACACAACAGCATGCGCTCCGTATAAGGCGTTGTTGGAACGTTTGGCGGCCCAAGGCCATCTTGATCAATACATTGATCGAGCAAAAACGCCCACCCGTCCACCTGTCGGAAATCCCAACCCCAACGAAACACGGCCGACGATTCACGTCATCCACGGCCCAGTGACAAAAGACACCGAAACAAATCTCCGAGCCGACCTCGATCGCGGCCAACTCTATAAGAAGTCCATCTCTGGACCATATCTCCTTGTTGTCCACCCCACGCAAGTACCCGAAATCATGGCCGAACTCCACTCAGGCTGCTGCGGCTGCGACTCTGGTAGTCGCTCTTTTAGTCATCGTGCAATAAGCCAAGGCTACTTTTGGAAGAACATGAAGAAAGACTGTGAAGAAGTCGTTCGCAGATGTCGACCATGCCAACTGTTTTCTCCCATACCAAAACAACTTACCTAGAATCTTTCCCCCATCATTAGTCCCTAGCCCTTTGCACAATAGGGGCTCGATATATGGGAAAACTGCCAACAGCTCCTGGAGGCTTCAAGTTTTTTATCACGGCAACAAATTACTTCTCAAAGTGGGTTGAGGCCGAACCCCTTATGACAGCCACTAAAGCTGATGTCTGGAGATTCATCTGGCATAACATTGTCACTAGGTTCGGCGTTCCTTACGCCATTGTCTCAGATAACGAGACCCAATTCGTTGGTAAGGACCTCACCAACCTTTGTGCCGAGTTTGGGATACATTTTTTCAACTCTACACCAGCATACCCCCAAGGGAACGGCCAAGCCGAAGCAACGAACAAGACAGTCTATGCCGATATCAAGCGTCGACTGAACTCCAAAAGAGGCAAATGGGCCAAAGAATTGCCACGCGTCCTATGGGCCTGCCGTTCTACACCAAGGCGTTCCACCGGCCAGACACCGTTTTCAATGGCATTAGGCATGGAAGCTGTGATCCCATTGGAGTCGAAGTTTCCAACCCTCATAACAGAAACATTCGACCCCAAAACAAACAATGAAGCTGTGGAACAAGAGCTGATCTTGGCAGAAGAGAAGCGTGATGACGCTCGCTTGAAGCTCGCCAAGTACCAGCAGCAAGTGGCCAAAGGATACAACCGAAGCATGCGGTTCAAAACGTTCAAGCTAGACGATTTGGTTTGGCGAAAAGTTGTGTAAGCCAGCAAGAAAACAAAATTCAAGCCCAACTGGGAGGGACCTTTTCGTATTGTCAAGATCATTGGTGAAGGTGCCTACGTGCTAAAGGACGTGAATGGGAAAGTTCTAACTAACCCATGGAACGCACAGAATCTAAAGAAGGCATACATGTAGTCAGAATACCAACAGTGCGCCTTGTGTTCGGCCACTGAGTATCCTATTTTTCTTTATACCAAATGTTCGTTGGCTTCGGCCCAAGTCTTTACATTAAACTTGTATTTCATGTTTATCAGATCAGGGAAGAATTTTATCTGGCAGTCGTTGTTAATTGCAATTTTAGATACATTTTCCTTTGTACTTTCCCTCGGCTCACATAGCCAACCACAAACGTTGACCTCGGTCACACCCACAAACGGCTCTTACGCCCTTGCTTCGGCCATTACTATTGCCCAAAAGAAGCAACCCACGGACACCAGGTCCACCGAGCCTAAAGACACATTATGGATGGAATTTAGGCCCCGGTTCATCTTAGCAAGACATTAAGGTCGGCTACAGCCCGGTTATACTCACGCTTTGGTGAGCAAACCACCCACAAATGTTAAACACCTCTTAACCTTGGCTAGGGGCTGGCAACTTAGCCAAGCCCCAACCACAGGAATGGGCACCCATCCAACTTTTGGTTGCTTACGTAATGTCAACTACACTGGAATGATTACCGAGGATAATGGCAAGCTCGGCGGCAAATACAATTCTACTCGATTATCATACTTTGGTCAAGGCTCGGCCATAATTTAACCACTTAGCCGAACCCAGACTAAAGTAGGGGCTACGGATAACTACCATTCCAAAACAAGCATGTCAAAATTTTCCAAAAACAAGAACATTGCAAACAAAAAATAGGAGAGAAAACATCATGCATTCAAGATTCGGCGAACCATTCAAAGCCGACACCCACAAACAATTACATCCAAAACTGCAAAATCCGAATGCGGATCTGTCCAGTCCAACAAAAAAGTTCCAAGTACAAAAAGAAGCAAAACTTAACAAGTACTGAAATAAAGGGTTGTCAACTGCGGTAACCAGCCACCCAAAGTCCGGAACCTGCGAGTGTTTCTTCCTCAACCTCGAGCAGCGTCTTCAACATTAACAGTAGCTTGGGGAACAACAGTGTTAACATCAGCCTCGGCCTCGGCGTTTGTGTCAACATGTATAGGCTCATGCTCGGCGTCCCCAACGGCCTTCTCACCACCCTCACCATTTCCCTTCCCTCCTGAGCCATCTCCTGCATTGGCGTCGGTGTTAGTGAGGTCTTCAACATCATCCTCACTCTCAGGAAACTCCTCGGGAGGGAGAGGTGCACACTCATCTTCAGTATATGGGAGGACAAGCTCAGGTGTAACTGGGGCTGGAATTGATTTCGTCAAATTCATGTAGGCCTCCAGCTGCATAACTCCACAGGTAGCCTTCACGCCGTCCTTATATCCCGTTCAGTAGGAGATGGGGGTCGTCATCCTGATGGCGTCATTTACCATCGACCGAGCATCCCTCATGTACTCGGCCCCGGCTCGGTCGAAACCAACCTGATACGCCGCCCCATCCACCTCCTTCATTTTCCTCTTCTCTCTCTTCAAAACCCTGGCCACCTCATGCTACGCCTTCTTCAGCTTCTCAGCCATCTCCTCTTTTTCCTTCTCCAGCGCGGCGACCTGAGCCTTTACCACTTTCAGGCTGGCCTTGTAGCTTCTCACCTTCTCACGTTCGACCTTCAAGTCCTCATGAAAGCGAGCGCGCTCGGCAAGAATGAGCTCGGCATTTTTGGACGTGCGGAGCAAAGCTTGTCCAGCCTACTAAACAGAAAAAAACATTCGCTTAGAAGTACTCAACGGAAAAATGATGGTGAGTAAAAGAGGACTGGGTTCGGATCATACCTGAACGAGGTAAGCACTTGTGTGAACTAAGCACGGCTGGAGGCCCTCAGGAATTTTTTGCATGTCCTTTGGCAAAGCTAAACCTTGGAGCATCGCAGCTATTAGCCCCGGTTCAACCTTGACGGAATCCTCCACCGTGACGACCTACCTTCGGCCAAGGCATAAGAGGGAGTAAACTCCTAAGCGGCGACAGCGCCAGCCGAGCCCAAAGGTTTTTGGACTGCCTTTGAGCCACCATCAGCCGACAATTCGGTCCTCTCCCGCTCGCTCTGATGGGGAGTCGGCGGGTTGGTCAGGAAAAAGTCGTGGGTGACCTTTTGCCTCTTTTCAGTAGGCTCGGCTAGCCCAGGCCCCTAACGAACAGCTTTGCCATCCCTGATATTCACACGAACTATGTTCCGTCGGCCCATCTCGCTGGTATGTTCGGGCACAAGTGTTTGAAATGGAACGTTAATACCTGGGAGCTTGGCCTGCTGACTCTCTTGAAACCAAAACTCCGTTGGCTTCCTGAACGTCGGCAATCTGACTCTTGGCTGCTTACTACCTCCTAGCGGACCCGCCCTTTTCCCTCAGCGTCTATACTCTGTGCTCAACCCTGCCTCTTTCCCCCTCTTCTTGAGCTTCCCCTTGTAAGACGGCTCGTAGCCAAGTAGCATCGACGCGTCTCTGCAAACTTGTGACAGGAGGATGGCAACGTGTGCCTCAACGGATAAAGACTGCTGAGTCTTTGTTATGGCTCAGTGATCTACAAGAAGGAACAATAGTCAATGGTTGAAAAATTTGTAAGAACAACCAGGTTCGGTATCAACAAAGGTGGTCAAGCTACCTTTGAAGTCTTTCACTTTTGGAACACTGAATCTACGGTTGGATTGGCTGCCGAACTCAAAGTTGCCACTCACTTCAACGTAAAAATTGGCCCACTTATCAGTGTTGGGCAACCCATCCACCAAGGGTTATTTTTTCCCTCGTGTTGATAAATATCGGCGCTCGGTCTGGCCGTGCCTCGACATGATGTAGGTATGGAAGAAGTCGGCGACGGTAAATACTAAGTCATGAAGTTCCTTCAGCTTAATCACAGACATTACTATTCGATAGCTGTTGATGGCAAAGTAATGGGGGACAATGCTGAACCGAGCCAACAGTTCCCTCAAGAATGGGTGGAGAGGGAACCGCAGTCCAGCCTCGCATATCGCCATCAAAGGCACAGTGATGTGCTCGGGATGGTGTTCCCTTTGGTCCCTTATCCTGTTGCTCACTACCTGACTAACCACGACGTCATCAGGGATATTATACTCTCGACAGAAATTTTGGTACTCCTTAGGCTCTCTGCTAAAGAAATGTGCGTGGGGGCAAACCTGACCCCTCTCGTAAAGGTCGGCGATCTTGTTGTTCTCGAATTAAGCCTCGCCGTGCCTAGAAGTGGTGGCGTCGGCTTGACCATGGATTCTGGATCCAGCTTCTAGATCGAGATGGGGCTCGGCCTCTGAATGACTCGACGATGTCAATGAGATCTCGGGTTCAGTATTGAACCCATCCGCCCCATATTCGTAGTCGCGCTCAGCGTTTGAATCACTTGTGTCGGCTGACATGTTTGAAGCGATAGAAGATATCTGGCATCGGCTTTTACACCTCTCCAAACACTTACGGATTATCGAGTCCCCAGAGTCGTCCCCTGAGTTTTCAGAGTCGGAAGAGATGACTACAACCGGGTGAGCCAGACCTATCAACACAAGAAAATAATGAGAAACCTTATCGTCGGCGACATATGAGGATCTCCCTATGCTCGGCTACCCACTGGCCCACCCAGTTTTCATCCTACAAAGATTCAAGCTCGGCCAAGTTGGATTCTAGAGTCACGAGGCTTGGCCTCACTCGACGTCGGCCAAGCCAGCTAATAACGATGTTGGGGCTCGGAAGAACAGGTTGAAGGAGAAGATGAACAGACGGTTCATCCCCGCCTTCGTATTGTTCACATGGAACAAGAACCCCAAAAAAAAAAAATCCAAGGAAAAGGCATAAAAACTACAGAAAAGTAAAGAGAAGCCAAAGTCGAATGCATACCTAGAACTCTTGCAAGAATTGGTGTTGAATCTTGTGAAAATCTGGTATGGAAGATGAATGGACGAAGAACTGAGCTCTGGCTATGGAGTTTTAGAGAGGGAGAGTGTTTGTTGCCTTTCTCTCTCATCTCACCGTCCTTTATATAAGGTAGGGTTTGGGAATTCGAAATTCTGGCCCATCATTACACCGCCGAACCAATGGCCAGTAGATGCCCGACACGTGGCGATGATAGGACCGCCTTGCAGAGCTTCACGCGTGCCAGCCATCCTTCTACCAGCCGTACTCAACCAAGGATGGACACCTAGCACCCTTCGTCGATCCCTACCTGTGACGGTAGCTGAAGAAGGGTTTGGGTTTGGCAAAATATCAACCCCGCAACCACGAGTCGTGTTCAGCAATCAGAGGGTTCGGCTCGTGCTTATTGTCAATCCCTACCACACATTCGGCGATGGCAGAGATTGAGGGGCTATTGTAGCAGGCCGAACGCGACCATCCGCACCTCACTGCCAAGGATGTACCTGGGATGGGGCTTGGCTTACTCCAAGGTTCATCAGCTACTGGTGATGCGCTCTCCTTACGCCCAGCGCCAAGAGGTTATCGACTGGGCTCAGCTACCTCTCTTCTTGATTCGGTCGCCCACTAGGTTCCGCTACATGTGGGCTCGGCCACCCTCACGCCTCACCCCTCCTCACATGCTAGAGCGGTTATGCCAGAAGGATAACCATAAGTGCACGTGGAACGTGCCAGCTCATACCGAAAGCGGTTACTAGATCTGTTTGGTGACGTCATGACGATGTCATCTGGCTTATGCGAGGCACATGCCTGTGCTTGGAGAGCAAGTCAGGGAGACTCTATAAATACTGAAGGATGACAACCCTAGAGGTACACACTCTGCTACACTAGAAAACCCTAGTATCTGTACTTTGTCTCTGCACATTCTCATCCTCTCGCCGGAGGGCCTTGCCGGGCAACCCCGGCCAAGCCTTAGTCGTGCGTTCACTGTGCAGGCTAAGGAAGGAGGCTAGGCGACCCCTAAACCAGCGAAGGAAGGAACCAGATCAAGGACCATGGGCCACACAGTTTGTGTTCATCACTTTCCATTTGTCGCATCACTTTTAAGATAATAGCATAGCGGTCATACCTTAACAGAGAACCCTTTTGGTGGTTTGACGGAGGAGAAGTACACAGCCTTGCCGCCACCGCCCACATTGGTGACGGTTCTCTTAACGGTCATGGTGCCATTGAGCTTGGAAATTGCTAGGGATGGGTAGTTGAGATTGTTGGATGTCGGTAGAGATTTGGGGCATTTGAACGATGGGTCGAGATTTGTGACACCATTGCCGCAGAGGAAAAGGATGTAGTCAGTGTAAGAGGCGTCGTAGACAAGACCGGGATCTGCTGCCTTTGCTGGTTGCAAGTGGCCGGAGCCAAACTGGAAAGAGTTTGCTGGGTTGCCAGCAGCATCAGTTATTGGCTTTCCCATGTTGTTGTTTTGCCCCGCTGCAGTTTAAATTGTGATCGAAACATTAGGCACAATGGTTAATTGAGCTAATGGTTAACAGTAATGAAAAGTGGGAACAGAGAAATAAGATTATGCACAAGCATAACTTTCATTTTAAAAAATACTAGCTAGAATGATATGACAGTACATTGCTTAAATTACAATAATTGGCTTTTAAATCTCAGATCTCTAGACCGAACGGCCAATCCATGCCATTTTGGCTAAGAGCTCTGAACCAAAATAGTGTTCAACATTAGTACTGATGAAGGAAATGCTCTGTTTCCAGACATTAAGTTGGAATTGTTGTTGTGACCCAAAACACATCACCATGCATGCCTCCAGGAAGCAGTGGAGTTCATCTTGATTCCAGGGCTTCAGATGTGATGACAACCTTTTATTTGTCGGGTTTACTGAGTAGGTAACCCATGCAAAACATGTAAATATATAACACCTCGTAGTCATATGTGTTAGTAATTTATTTTAAACAACAGGTATCTATAATCTTAACGTGGAGAGATTAATAAGTATTTAATACCATGGAGCTCATAATATAATTGAGATAAGGACGGGAGTGCAATTATAATTCTGTAGTGAGATGAATTATAATTAGTGAAATAAGAAATAGAATCCTGGTAGGATTAAGTTTTCTTATTTACACTGGGAGCCCAGACTTATTACTCCTTAGCTTCCTATCATAGCCCTATATATACACGTTATGCTCTCTAGGATAGATTGATGTTTTTCTATTATTGAATAAATAGAGGCAGGCTTAGAGAGAGTAAACAAATCACGAAAGAGTACACACTCATCTCGTGTTCTAGACGTGCGGGTAATATGGTAGAAGATCATAAGATACAGTCGAGCAGTATTCATGGCATATAGCAAGGTGTGCTCTAACAAGTTCAACCAACATTCGTGACGCGGGAGTTATGGTAAAACCCTAATTCCATCTTGTAGGGTTTTGCAGTTTTTTTTATTGCCTAATTTGTATGCGTCATTACTGGGTTTTGGGAATCGTTTCCCAATAGTGGTATCAGAGCAGGCTGTAATCATGCGTATGGATTAAACAGACCATGTTGTCCGTCGGTTATGAAGGGTAGAACGTAGAATTGTGCTAACCCTGTTTTGCAGCATTCTTACCCAGCTATTATGGTCACATGATTTTTGTTGATTTTATGTGATTGGATCCCGCGATAATTTTTTCGTCGTTATTGTTATTTATTGGGTACCACGATTATTTTTCGTGGTTTTAATAATTAACATAACATGTGTTAGTTATTGGGTGCCGTGATTATTTTTCGTGGTTGTAATAATTAACGTAGCATGTGAACTCCAATGGAGACATAAGATCAATGTTTCTATGTTTCTTCGATTGTAATAGCATTCGACGGTTATTCGGAGATCGAAGATGGTAGATACGAAAGATACAAGTTGTTTGGCTTGCAACAGATTTTTTCCAGATTTGTAGGGTCTGATTGCAAGGCTATTTCGACCCAGTAAACATTGGAATTAAAAAATCTGTTCTTCACAAAGGTTTTAGATAATTGAATTTTGAATCCAACCCAATTTGAATCCTTTCAATTGGAGGTCGGATGAGGAAGATACGGCCAAAATACTGAAGGTTGTACAGTTTACACGGGAATATGTCAAATCTGAATTTTCTTACCTAAGCATGGTTGGATTTTGGTTTCCTTGATTGATTCAAAGTATCTTAGTCATCTACACAAGTATAGCTGAAGGATTTCAAATTTGGAAGCATTCCTTGTTGCTCAAGGATTGCATTTTTTACCATAATAGCTGGATTCTTTTATCTTGTGTTTCCTTATTATTTGTATTTTCTTATTGTTTGAACATGTGATAGTTTACCATATTGTGACAGCATGGTAATATTTGGCCTTTGACCTAGATCACGTTTTTTTGCAAACTCGAAAATTTTGATAACCTTCACAAATTTTTTTTAAATAACTAAGTGGGAAAAAGAGTTTATTTTTTATAAATCCCACAGTCTCCATTACTAGTATGTAGATGATGTAATGAATTTTGTGTGATGGTTTTAAAACCTTTTCTCCCATCGGGCAAAATTAATTATGGCTTCATCGATACAAACTTCCTTAAAGGATAGGTCTATGATAATTGTTGTGTGAATTACTTCACTATCTGAGTTAACAATGGGTCATGGGGCTAGGTAATGGTATACACTTAGCTGTAAATAATAATATCCTCACCATCTGAGCCATTATTATTATTTATAGGACCGAAACTATATTGGCTATTTAATTTTGCTTGGCACGGTATACTGTCTAGATAGTAAAATTAAAAGGTTGTGCCTATCTACACGAATGATGAAGAGTAGACGACCTTCCCATCGAGGCATACTCTTCACGGTGTGTAGGGTTGCTAATATTTTTCTTTTAACATGTGGTTGAGGGAACCAATATTAAAATGAAATTCAAAGTTTTTATTACTCTTCATAATTGTTGTTACATGATTCTCAGATTCAAAAATGGATTTTTTCAATCCCCTTGTCTTATTCTCAAAGAAAATAAACTTATTGGATCAAATTATATTGACTAAAAAAAAGAACTTGGATATTGTGTTAACTGCTGAAGGGCACAATTTTGTGTTGTCTGAGGTATGCCCTCCTAGACCTGATGAGAATGTCACAGAATAGGAAGCAAAATTTTATAAAAATTGGTGAGTATCACTCATGTTGAAGGGACCCCGATTAGGCATCATGTTCTGAAGATGATAGTTCTTCTTAATGAACTAGAGATCCTTGGAGCTGAAATTGATGGGCAAACCCAAATCGATTTCGTTCTTAACTCACTGCAGTATGAGAGCTTTAAGTAATTTCGCCTGAACTATTATATGAACAAAATGCATTTATCTATAGCGAAACTTCTTAAGGAACTCCAAGCAGCTGAGGGTTTTTTGGTTGTGAAGAAACCACCATCTGTGTTAGTGGCAGAGAAGGTTTCTACTTCTAAGTTGAAAGGCAAGAAGAAGCAGAACAAGTCTCAGAAAAAAGGTTGTGGAGGCAGTTTATGCGCCTCAAGGTAGAGTGAAAAAGCCTGCGGGCAAGTGTTTTCACTACAAGCAGCAAGAACACTGGAAGAAGGAATGTCTATTCTATCTCAATAAAGTGAATAATCAAGATAGATCTTTTTCGCTAGTCATTGAATCATGTGTAGTGGTGTTATTTGCCAGTATCTGGCGTGTAGATACGGGAACCACTAATCATATTTGCAATTTATTGTATGGGTTCCAAGAAACCAGAAGACTCAATAATGGAGAGATTTATCTACACATGGGTAATGCTACGAGAGTGACAGCAGTTGTATTAGGAAATGTTATTTTAAATTTTAGTAATAATAGGAGTTTAATTTTGAGAGATTGTCTTTATGTTCTCACACTTAGAAGAAATTTGGTTTTAGTCTCTAAGTTGATTAAAGATGGATATTTTGTTTATTTTAGTAACTTTGTAGTTATTAAGTTACATAAACATTTTATCTATTCTAGTTCATTGGTGGATAATCTCTACTTTATTAATCCTATATTTCCTATAGTGCAATTGCATGAATTGAATAACACTGATGATATGCCATGTAAGAGAAATGGGCCTTCTAAATTGAACCAAATGTATCTTTGGCACTTATGCGTTGGTCATATTAGTCTGAATAGGATTTTTAGACCGGTCAGGGATGGACCTTTAGGTTCATTGGAAATTGAGGAATTTCTAGTTTATGAATCCTATTTAGAAGGTAAGATGACCAAGAGACTTTTTTATCTGTAAAAGGTTATAGAGCCAAAGAGCCATTGAAATTGGTTCATTCTGATTTGTGTGGACTCATGAATGTCCAAGCAAGAGGTGATTTTGAGTATTTCATCACTTTGATTGATAATTACTCAATAGTTGGATACATTTATTTGATGCACCGTAAGTCTGAATGCTTTAAGAAGTTCAGGGAGTATAGGGCGGAAACGGAAAAGTGTCTGGGTAAATGTCTCAAGACACTGCGATCTGATCGTGGTGGCGAATACCTCTTGGGAGAGTTTAAGGACTACTTGTCAGTTGAAGGGATTACATCCCAATTGTCAGCTACAGGTATGCCACAATAAAATAGTGTAGCAGAGAGAAGGAATAGGACTCTTATGGATATGGTTAGATCATTGATGAGTTATTCAGATTTAGCAATTTCGTTTTGGGGACATGCACTAGAAACATCAGTGTACATTCTTAACTTGGTACCATCTAAGTCGGTACCATCTACACCCACAGAACTGTGGACTGGGTGCAAACCTAGTCTGCAGCATGTTCGGATCTGCTGAATGGGAACGCAGATAAATTGGAATCGAGGACAGAAGTTTGCTTGTTTGCAGGGTACCCTAGAGGAACGAAAGGTGGACTATTTTATAGTCCTACGGATAAAAAGGTCATTTCTAGCACTAATGCCCGGTTCTTAGAAGAGGACTATATAATAGACCACAAGCCTAAAAGCAAGATTGTTCTAGATTAATTGAGAGGAGTGGGACCGACAACGACTTCTTCAACACTAATAGTACAGGAGGTTACACTGCAAGATAGAGTTATTGACACACCGATATCTCATCGTAGTGGGAGGGTTGTTGTCCCACCCATTCGGTATACGTTCTTGGGAGAATCTTATGATACAATCCCTGAAGAACAACATGCTGAACCCTACAACTACAATAAGGAACTAGAAGATAAAGATGCAGAATTTTGACAAAAGGCTATGAAATCAGAGATGGAGTCTATGTACTCTAATCACGTCTGGGATCTTGTAGAACCACCCGAAGGGATTAAACCCATTGGGAATGTATCTAGATAATGGAACTGGATAGATTCATAGTAAAGGATCAAGAGCACATGTTATGTAAGCTTAAGGAGTCTATTTATGGACTCAAGCACGCATCTAGATCTTGGAACATCCGTTTTGATCAAGCAATCAAGTTTTTTAGGTTTTGATCAATGTCCGAAAAAGTGGTGGTGTTCATGGTACTATATGTAGATGATATTCTGCTAATCGGAAACGATGTGGGAATGTTGTCTTCGGTAAATGTGTGACTTTCTAGCCAGTTTGATATGAAGGACTTAGGAGAAGCTAGTCACATCCTTAAGATTAAACTTATGTGAGATCTCAAGTATAGGATGTTGGGCTTATCATAAGCTACTTATATTGATGAGATCCTTGCTCATTTTAGCATGCATGATTCCAAGAAAGGGTTCCTCCCTTTTTAGACATGGAATCAACCTATCCAAGGATCAGGGTCATAAGACACCTATGGAGATGGAGAAGATGAACGCAGTTCCTTATGCCTTGGCAGTAGGAAGCCTCATGTATGCTATGCTGTGTACTAGACCTGATATTTGCTTTGCTGTTAGCATAGTTGGTAGATTTCAGTGTAATCCAGAGCAATAGCATTGGACTGCAGTGAAACATATACTCAAGTATCTGAAAAGAACTAGAAATCATATGTTGGTGTTCCAGTCAGATAGTCTGGTACTTCATGGGTATACAGACTCAGACTTTATGTCAGTTAGGGATTCCAAAAAGTCTACCTCGGGATATGTGTTTACCTTAGGAGGTGGAGCCATAAGTTGAAGGAGTATCAAGCAATCGTGCATTGATTGATTCCACCATGGAGGCCGAGTATGTGGTAGCTTTTTAAGCAGCCAAAGAGGCCGTTTGGCTTATAAACTTCTTGATGGATCTAGAAGTGATTCCTTTAGTGCAATTAACTATTACATCTATTGTGACAATAGTGGTGGAATTGCTAACTCTAAGAAGCCATTAACTTATAAGAAGGAAAACACGTCGAGCGTAAGTATCACTTGATTCGAGAGATCGTTCAGCGAGGTGATGTAACTATGTCCAAGATTGCATCGGTGAACAACCTAGTAGATCCTTTTACGTACAGCTTACAAGCTTGAACTTTTGATAGTCAAGTAAAGGGAATGGGACTGAGGTGCATGGCAGTATGGTTTTGAGTCTCAATGGGAGTTTGTTAGGATGTTATGTAAAAGTTATTATGATTTTATATGATTGATTAATATTGTTATGTATTAATCAATTTTATCCCTTTTTAATGAGAATCTTTTATGGGCAATGTTTGCATAATATTATTATATATTGTGCACGTGTGTCTTTTATTTTACAAAGTAGATGATCTGGTGTGTAGAGTTCGGCGTACACACAGAAGATCGGATCATCAGTTCTTGTGAAATATAAGATATGGTTCATAGTCTTAGATGGAACTAGACACACTATCGGTACGACTGTAGTACAATGTTTAGTAGGTCTATTTTGACTAGAGGGAACGATTTAGTTCTAACTCATTGTGCTAGTACACTTTGTGTGTATTGAACGAGACCGCATTGAGGTAATTGTCTTTGTACTAACTTTATAAGACAATTGGAACCTCATGGTTATTATAAATGCTTATACTCTTAATCCAAAGATAATTATTAGAGGTATATATTTAATGTTATTGACTTTGATTCATTAAAGACTGAGATCTATATACAGTCAATAGTCTCGGTGAGTTGGATAGCAACATTATGTATATGACAGCTATTAATTATTAATGAAATCCACGTCCAGTAGGATTGTTGATACCCCTTGAGTAAGCTTATAAGTTTCGATTATGTCAAACCCTGCAGGTGGATATTTGTATCCGACATATCGAATAAAGTTAAGCAGATAGTCTCAAGTTAAAATGCTGATTAAGTGGGAGATTGTTAGTAATTTATTTTAATCAACGGGTATCTGTAATCTTAACGTAGGGAGATTAATAAGTATTTAATATCATGGAGCTCGTAATATAATTGAGATAAGGACGAAAGTGCAATTATAATTCTGTAGTGGGGTGAATTATAATTAGTGAAATAAGAAATAAAATCCTGGTGGGATTAAGTTTTCTTATTTACACTGGAAGCCCAGACTTATTACTCCTTAGGTCACTATCGTAGCCCTATATATACATGTTATGCTCTCTAGGTCAGATTGATATTTTTCTATTATTCAACAAATAGAGACAGGCTTAGAGAGAGCAAGCAGATCACGAAAGAGTCCACACTCAGCTCGTGTTCTAGACGTGCGGGAAATACAGTAGAAGATTGTAAGATACGGTTGAACATATTTGTGGCATACAGCAAGGTGTGCTGTAACAAATTCAACCAGCGTTCGTGACGCGAGAGTTGTGGTAAAACCCTAATTCTGTCTTGTAGGGTTTTGCAATTTTTTTTGTTGTCTAATCTTTATGCGTCATTACTAGGTTCTGGGAATCGTTTCCCAACAATATGATCGGAGCAAATTTATCTAACAATCTGTTCTCTTAAATTTCACAAAAATAAAAGTGATTTGATCATGGATGCATCCACAAATGAAATGATTAACTTAGGGTACAACCCATTGCTACCTCTAAACAAGAGTGAGCTATGTAAGACTAAATTTTAATTTAGTCATTGTGGTGGCCCACATATTTTATATGGCACATATTGATTATGAGTTTAATAGGATTTTTCATATCTTTATTTATTCTATTGGTCAAATAGAGAAATTGTTTCCTAAATAAACTCTATTTTGATGGGAAATGAGTATAATGTTCATTAAGGAAATCGGTCCTCTCTGCCTATATAAGAGCATTTAGGGTTTCATCAAATTAACGTGATATACTAAACAACTAGAAATTAAGAAAGGCAAGGGAGAGAAACCCGTCTTCCATCTAGGGCTTAATGCTCTAGTAAATTATAGTTGCTTCAATTAATTACTGGATCACTCAAGTTCTGCAATAATGGATCCGGATTTGCTATTCTTGATTAAAGAATTAATTTACAACCTAACCTCATTGGATGCCAAGACGAAATCTTAGTACGAGGCCTTTACGAGTTTAAATATCCATGTTAATCTAAACTTAATGGCCTAGCGGTTGGGCCGCCCCTGCCTCACTGTGTGGAGCCAGCACCAAACACCGCTCACCCACAAAATAAAATGTCTTATTGATGGTTTGTCTGAGCATAAACTTTGACAAGTTGATTTCACTTCGGATGTCAAATTTCGAATCTGTTAACAAAATCTGTGCATGTAGAAACACTAATGAGGGTGCACACAAGTTTTGTACCTGTGGTTATAAGAGCAGATCTAATGGCGGCACTGGTCCAAGTAGGGTGAACGGCTTTGAGAAGGGCAGCTGCAGCACCCACATGAGGGCAAGACATAGAAGTTCCTGAAAGAATGTTATACTGAACCACTCTATTATCCTCAGCCACCTTTGTAGGGGATGATGCTTCACTCCATGCTGCCAATATATTCAGTCCTGGTGCCGTTATATCGGGCTGCAAAGCAATAGCCAGAAAGAATGAAAAACGAATATAAAATTAGGAAAACGAAGTTAGTCAAAATTAACCGAAGTTTCATACAACTTACTACATCACGGTCTTAAATCATGGTATCGTGACACGAAAATCGTGCAATACGTTTAGGTCTAATGGTTGTGATTGTTCAGGTCTAATGTTTGGGCCCATAGTTATACCCTCAACTTCATTCTTTTATCAGCTTAAATTTTTTAATTAAATTTAAGATAAATACAGAAACCGGTACCTTGAGAATATCAGGGGTAATTACATTTGGACCCTGGCTTGAGAAGGCGGCCATGAATGGTGCCGGTTTCCAATTTAGTACAGTCCTCGCCGGAATGATATACGCCGTCGGATGCCTTGTCGAATTGATATACTTTAGAATTTTGATCGTGTCATCCGAATTCACGGCTGTTGCTGGAAGAAGATGAGCATCCGCTGCCAACTCGGCTCCATTGGCCGGACTATTTCCTAAAACAAAACCAATGCCACCAGCCCTCTTCACCTCCTCCCCTTTTCCAACTCTAGTCCCATTTCCTCTCAAGCACATCACAATCTTCCCTTTGGTTTTCTCTGGTGAAAGAGAACCAGGTAGGCATTGCCTGCGAAACCGAGGTTTTTTCTTTTATTTTATATATATAACTAAAATGGTCTCAAAATTGTAATTAATTAAAAATACAACAGGGAGAAAGATTAATACCCAGCAATATAACTTTTGGGCACATCTGGAGAAACTACTTGTGCTGCACAAACTAGTGGGTACATTTTCTCCTCCAGCTTGTATGGAGTAACTGTTTGCCCCTGTATATTAGCGAAATAACAAAAGGTGAGTTGTAACCAATCAATCAATCCAAAAGCTTATCAAAAAAAACTAATTATGCCGCAAAAAATTTTTTTTTTTCAAATGTTGTATGCACTTCAGAGAATCAAAGAAAATGAGCATATTTTTTATTCTTCCAACATGGTGTGCATTTTCTCATTTCCGAAAAGGGAATGCTGGCCCTTTTGGTTCATCCTCAACTTCTTATCAACACACATTCAATCAGAAAATAAATAGGCTATTAAAGACAAATCAGATTCTTTTTATTTTTTTGCTAAGTTTATTTTTTATTTTTGATACGTAACAAATCAGTTTCTTGCCAACGCTAAAACTTTCACTACAGCTGTCATTCATCAATAAATATTTGAGATGAAACAAATGGAGTATTAACTCGCAAAATGTTACCTCAATTTTCATGCCATTGCCTAGCACAAGAGGCGCGAAAAAAGACCGGTCCACGCTGCTAGCCCCAACAGTGATGATCCAAGGGGCTGGATTTGACAATGTTGATGGGGTCGGTCCATTGTTTCCAGCACTACAAGCCACCACAATATTTTTCTTAATAGCATGAAGAGCCCCAATTGCAATCCCATCCTCAGTATAATTGGTAGGCTTAGACGTCCCAATTGATATGCTAAGCACATTAACTCCATCGCGAATGGCATCATCAATTGCCGCCAACATGTCCTCGGTAAAGCATGTGTTTCCTTCCTCTTTTCCTTTCCCTGGGATGGGCCAACAAACCTTGTACATTGCCAGATGGACTAGCGGTGCGCCTCCTGAGGCAGTCCCGCGGGCAAACCCACCAAGGGCAGAAACGTTGGAGACCCTGCGTCCGCCCACCGTGGATGATGTGTGGGTCCCATGGCCGTCCTTGTCGCGGGGGGATCGGTATTCCTGGGAAGTGTTCAGAGGGCCATAGTATTGCTCGTATCCTTTGAGGTAGTATCGGGCTCCGATTAGCTTCCTGCCAAAATGCATTGGTGTGAGCATGGTAGGTGAGTTGATAAATGTGATTGCTTGAATGTTTTGGGTATATAACGTAATTTAGGCAGCTGCATTCCTGCATCTCATTTTTCTTTTCTTTTTTTAATACCTTTTTATCACGGTGATACGTAAATTTTTTAGTTCCAAATTCTACAGATGCCTCAAATTGAATAGTCGAAAAACAAGTGATTATGGCAGAAACTTGTGCAACCATGAAAATTGAAGTTTGACGCAAACTTGAAATAATACTACAATAGAAAGAACCACCTAGTTCCCAATCATTGTGAGTATGGCGGAGGAGAATTGGAAACATACCTAATCTTTGACAATATATGTATAAAGTTGTTGCTCTCAGAACACCACTGAAATAGTGGGCCCTATACCTCCAAGAACCGAGGAGCTAAAGGGACATTTTGTTGCGGAATCATACCCCAAAATCAAATAAAAAATCGAAAGGCATCATAGAGGACAAGTGTAGTAACCCAAATCATTTTCTATGCACATTACCATACTTCATTCATAACTCTACTTCATCATAACCCAGAGTATCGGAAAGCACACTGCAAACTTGAAAGAATGATATTTACCCCACACACAAAAAAAAAAAAAAAAAACTTGAAAGAATGATGTTATAAAAACAAAAAAAGCCAAAAAAATCCACTCAAGTTGTATTTCATGGCTAATGATTTAGCCTAATGTTAGGATGACAAAAAAATTGACCATCTAATACATATGTATCTTGTACGACACAGAATATAATTAATTTCATGCAAATATGATATTGTTTCACATCCGTTAGTATCCAAACATTGCTATGGTACTTTAATTTTTTTTTTTTTTTTGATCCGCTTGCTATGGTACTTTATTGTAAAGATAATGCATGAAAATTGAAATCATGATATCCGTTTTGAATAACCTACCTTTTAGAGGTTTATCATCACTTGAATGGTATAGTTAAGCTGAACTCAACCGCCACGGCTCATAGAATGCAAGGGAAAAAATGAATGATAAGAATAGACTTCGTAACCAGGAAATTGAAAGCATTCAAAGGTGATGAACTGAATTAAACCACTTGGTTCTTTCTTCCTCTGTTTAGTACTGCCTTCCATTTCACACGCTACAGATCATAGTGCCTTAAAATTCCATACAGCCTATAACTCGATTAATTCTGCAAATGCAAACTAAAACAAATGATTTCAGTTCTACCCAATCGATTCCTTTCCGCTATATGAAGTATGTGGTGGTCCCATAAATTATTGGGTAATTCCAAAACCTTGACAGATTAATCTGGCTATGAATTGAGGGTCTGATTCAAATGCCTAGATCGAAGTTCACAAGATGGCAAAGGAAAAATCCAAAAGCAGTCAGCCTATGGTCCATATGGATGGTGAGAGATAACTTTCCTTGTTTTGAATGTAATGGACAAAGCTACAAGGATAACATGTCCACAAACCAATCCAACTAAGCCTGTAATGTAAAGACACTATGGCAGGTCCGGATAGTGCTTTCCGAGGAAAATGCCTCCAAGTTAAATAGTGCTCATGATACCACTCCCTCCTTGTGTGGCTCTCACATGTCCCATAAGGGATTCATATGCATCAGACAACTTTGGACATATCTATGTCCTGAAGTCATGTCCATCTACATCTGTAGTGTTGCCCAAAGAAATAATATATGCTCTAGTGCTCCTATAGTTTGTTACAATGAATTCAAACATGTTTCCAAGATGAACGTTAAATCCAATTCATCTTCTTCTCGTCCTCCCTATTTCGATTGTGACAAGTTAATATTTGTTCATGACCTTTTTGATGGTCGTGGACTCATAGTGATTTCTTTCTGATTCAAAAACAATGGTTCATTTTTTACTGTCTTTCAAAAAATGCTGGTTGGCGTTACACAACTTGATGGTTGAATCAAGTAACATTACAAGGGATAGTTAAAGAGCAGTGAGAGATCTTTACCTTACTCATTCTATCAGCAGAAAAGAAATCTCTTGCTCGGTGTTTCATGTGGTGATCCGGTTTTCTTCCGAAGAAGAAAAACAAAAAGTCTTTCTGGCTAAAGTGTTCTCTCTCTCTCCAACAGTACTAATCCTATTAATTAAACTATGACATTATATTTCAAACCTAAGTGACAAATAAATGAACATCCCAGCATCTGCTGACTGACATTAAATCAGCTCATAGGGCATATATGTTTTGTTCTTGGATTTCTGTTATCTCCTCTACGAACAAGAATGGAAATTGGAAAACAATGATATATTGAGTGAACATTTATATCACATTGTGAAAATCAAAATTATCTAGCTACCTGTAGTTCACATTGCAACATATATATACTGTATATAGGAACTCACTTATTACAGTTTGACGAGTTAAAAGCATCACCACTCTGGCAGATTCCTTTCCAAGACTTTGGAATGGGTCCCATTCCAAAGTCACTGAAGCTCTTTGACTCTGGCCAGACACCTACAATTACCACATTTATTCGTCAAAGAGATCATTATGCTGCCTCTTACGAATGAAATAAACTGATTTTAGCATTCTAGTTTTAGTCATTAACATTTTAATTTTTATCCTTTTTTATTTAAAATAACAACAATATCCTTCTTTGTGTGAGAAAGTGGATAAGCACTATCATAAAGGGCAATTTTGTTATTTCACATAAGATAAAGACAAAAAATGAAGTGCTAGTGGTTAGGAGTGCCAAAATCACTTTCCTGTTAGATTTCACATGTTGATATTCAAAATAGTAGTAATAGATATACAAAAACTTGCACCCTATATAAAAATATAATTTAATTACCTGCGTAATCTTTAACATTAAGTTCATCGGAGTGATATGACTTTCATTTTCAAAATTATAAACTGCAATGGGAGCCAATTTCATTGGAAAAATAAGATTAAAAAGGGATCACATCATTTTCAACAAGAATTTCTGTACGAAAAACCATTGGTAGGTATATAATTAGAGATGAAATGTACAACATTGAGCCAATTTCATTTGAAAAATAAGATTAAAAAGGGGATCACATTATTTTCTACAAGAATCTCTGTATGAAAAGCTATCGGTAGGTATATAATTAGAGATATGGAATGTACAACATTTGCTCATATCAAGGTTTTAATAGCGATGATATATGTCAATTAGTTGGCTGATACGTGTGAAAGATTTTTTCAGATTTTTCCCCGGATAAATACGTGTCGAGACATGAGACACTTGATATTGGTATAAACTTCAAAAAATTATATTAGAATCAAACAATATTTGTTTAATACTGGTACATGCTCGTATCACGTATTTGTACATGGACACTCGATAAGGAAATCAAACTTATTTAAAAAATTTGAATTTGATGCACTGACTAGAGGTTTGCATTACCATTATCCAAGAGGCCAACAATGACATCTCTTCCATATCTGGCTTTCAACAACAATTCATCTTTGTTCATATCGTTGTTCAATTCCTCTCCCTCTTCTAAGCCTACAAATTCCCATGATCTTGTAGTTTGCAATGAGTACTTTGTTGGGTCGCTTCTAAACACTGATACCACTTCTTCCAATTCTGTCCCTCCAAAAAATAAGTAATTTAGATACATAGGTAAATTATGGAGAGAGTGAGTATTAGTTTCCGACAGAATCCATTGAAGTTATTGCTTACCAGAGAGTTTCGAGGCTTCGTCTGGGGTGAGCGATGCCGCGAAGCCATTGATACTATTCTTGTAACTATAAAGCAGAGAGGCTCTGGCTTCTTCCTCTGTTTTCTTAACAGAGTATATATAAGAGTGATGGTTTTCTTCGATTTCATTCACAGTTTTCTCTCCGCTGTGTTCTCCAAAATATACTATATACACCTGTAATCATCACTGAATAATTATGTGACGCATAAAACCATACGTAGATATGTATTTTATGGCCTGCTACAAAAAAAAAAAACGGAAAAAAGGAAAAAACCCTCTATTATCTTAATGCATTTCACGCGTAGCAAATTTTGAAATAAGCGAATTTCACGAAATATGCTGTTATAAAGAATGGATTAGAGCCGGAGAACAGATTAATTTTGAAACGTATATTCCAGTGTAGTGTTATATATGATTTATTTATTTGAAAAGCATCATCGTGAAAGGAAAAACCTGTCTTTCAACACACGAGGCTAACAGAGGGAGGAGGAGGACGACGAGGAGGAGGAGGAGGAGGAGAGAGAAAGCTGGAGATTCCTTCATAGTTGTCAGTGGATTCAATGAATTACCCAATCATAGGCTGGTCTATATATAGATACACATATACAAGATGATATAGATGAATTTATTTGTAGATAATAATATATAGAATCCTAAATGAATATGGTTTATCCTTAAGTCTGGAGATGTTCTTCTTATGTGATCAAGCTGTTGTGAAGTTCTAAAAGGCCAAGAACAGCAAGCCCAATTGTCATACTAGTATTTGACTAAAGTGCAAGGGTATTATGGTCAATATTTTCGATGGGGCCATACCACGGAGATTCAATTTCAAAATCAAGTTATCACTATGGATTTTGATTTTCCCGGTCCACTTTTTAGTGATAGCACTCCTCTTTGTTCATATTATTCAAGGCAATTATGTTTTTGTCTTTTAATCAATGTAATATGAACTAAATCTTCTCCAAAGTGCATCTATTTTGTTCTCGTTGCAAACTCAACATGAAGAATAGAATAGGAGGATATCCTGTATTTTATTAAACAAATAATTTAATGAAATGCAAGATATCATTAAATTTCACATTAAAAGTGGAGTGTCATTAGTAAAAAGTGGAGCGCGAAAATTAATTTCCATCACTATTTGGAGAGATAAGCTCATTAGTTTTGTTGCATCTAAAAGAGTCCTATCTGTTTGGGAGGAAATCGGTTACCATAACTTTGGAGATTCTTTTGGGATTATGATTCCACAAAATAATATTTGTCTCACTATAATAATCTTTAATATTTTGAAAACTTTAGTTGACTTAGAATTTTGAACCAAATCTGTTGTATATCGCTTCATCACAATCTTTCTTAAAAAGATTCTACTAAAGCCAGGAAAATATTTCTAAATATGAGAAATTATTCATCGTTTTTTTATGCGGGACAGTTCTGAGAACTCTTGAAAAAACCCCCAAATCTTAATCTCATAATTCCCAATCAAATTTTGATGATTCGAGCTGCTTAATGGTTCAAAATGTGATTTTAAGGATGCTCGCGAGAAATTGACAAAAAAAAAACCGGAAAGGGCTTGATTTGAGCAAATTTTTATTGAACCGTTCAATAAATTTCAATAAAAAACTATTTGGATGAAGCCCTTCCAAGTCTTTTTTTTTTTTCTGACTTCTCGCGAGTACCCTTAAAATCATTCTGATTACATTGAGCGGCTCGAATTATCAAAATTCGATCGAAAACTTGGAGGGTTTTTTAGAAGTTTTTTTAAAGGTCCCCGGAACCGTCCCGTATTTTATGTAGAGATATAAGCTTCATCACTATCTCTTCCAAAACAATACTACTTACTAAGATTTCTTCTATTCGCTATAATTAATTGCTGATTTTGAGGCTTGAAATGTCTATAAATTGGTCATGGCTTTTTTCCCACGATCGTAACTAGCTAGTAAATAGTATCTTATCAAAAACCGAATACTTAGGCCATCTGCAGTGGTATAATCAAAAATGGATAACTAAAAGTTGACACATCAGCTTTTGATTATTCATTTAAGAGGTTGCTAAGTTTAACAATGTTGAGGTTCACAATGGTCACTTTTAGTCCATAACCAAAATAAGGCGTCCACCATAATTTCACACAATCTCTCTCTCCCCCTCTATTTCCCGACATTCACTTCTCTTCGTTACGTTTTTTTTTTTTTGGGCAAAAATATATCGAATATATGGTGTTCTTCCTAGTGTTATCTATCAAAACAATACCAAAACTTATTTTTTTTCTTCATATTCCTGTAGCCTATATCACAAACTCACCACTCTCTTAATCTTTCAAAAAAAAATCAAATGTATTCTTGAATTTGGAAAAGAATGCAAGGTTCTTCCCTTTTTTTTTTTTGCAAGGTTGTTCATTTACTCAACCATAGGGGAGGAACAAAAAAGGAATAATCACTTTTTAGTTTTTAGTCGAAAAAATCATTTTTTTTTTCTAAAAAGTGATTATTTCTCAAAATATTTGGGTAAAAGTAAAAAAAAAATAATATATATATATATATATATATATATATATATACTTTTCCGATTCCTCTCGTCAAGACGAATTAATAACTCATAAAAATTTGACGCAAAACTAAAAAATTCGAAAAAAATTCAAATAAAGACAATTTTTTTTATTTAAGTTAAGTTCATAAGAATGCAACCTAAAATAGAAACGGGAAAGAAAAGAGGTGTGGGGTTCACAAATTTTGATTATTGAAAAAGGTTGCTAGTTTTGGTTATCCAAAGCCCAAAATTTGATTATTTCTAAGGATGTTGTTAAATTTGATTATATCATTGTGAGTCATTTTTGCACAAATATTGTTAACTTTAACAACAATTAGCTTTTGATTATACCATTGTGGATGGCCTTATGATCAACAATTATGTTTTATTTTGAATTTTATCTATTTAGAAAGATGAGGTACTCGAGAGAGAAAAATCATGCCTCATGACAAAATAATACAGTATGGAGTATAACAAATTCTTCTTTTTTCTACAAAAACGAAGAAGATTATATTAATAACAGGGGAGCGGCACTTACATAACAAAGTTCATTGCTACAAAATCGAATCAATCCGATCCATGACCACCCTTAAGTTTAGCCCATTTTATATATTTGGAATATAAAATTAATGTTTGTGACTGAGAAAAAATGGTACTCTCTCTGTAGATCAACTACTGCCCCACGCACTGCAAAGGTGGTAGCCGAGTTTGCTAAGGCACGAGGTGAAACTCCCCTCCTCTACATGGTCTCAATTTAATTGTGGTAATAACCATCATGAACCAAATGTCGTGCACATGTACAAATGTGGTGCAACACTCAAAGCACTTATTGTTTAGTTTTCCTCCAATTCAAATCTTACATGGTGTTTGGATCCCTCTTTTTCAACTTTTCAATATCTTCTTTTCTCATTTTGGATGTTTGGCTACCTCTCTTCAAAACACATTTTGATATAATGAGTTTGCAATTTTTGTGTTTAGAGAGCAAAACATAAAAAGAGGCCAAGAGGTGTTTTTCCCATTCTGAGATTAACGGCTTTTTCCCTAGCAATTTACAATTACCAGACTACCCACTCCTTTATTTGACAATTACTAAACCCATCCCTCACAGTAACCATGTTTCTGTCTACAGAACGTTTTGCTAATTGGTTTTTTAGAATGTAGTTTTGTGGGTATTCCATTTTTAATTAGAAATTACTGTAATTTCGGATTGGAGTGTCTTCATCAATTTAACTACATTTTGTGTTGGATTATTACCTATTCAGTGTGCATTTTTTAAGCTTGTGTTTGCTTTGTTTTTTCAGTAGATATTACACTTAGTACAAAAAATATATTTTATTATATACATACTAAAAAATGCTATATATTTTATGTGGTACATATTACACGTTTTTTTTTTGGATTAAACGGTCGAAGTCTTTTTATGTTTTGGCAATTATTTCAATTTTACTTAAGCGTTCTTTTAATTAAAAATGAGAATGTACTTGGAGACTTTCAATTATCAAAAAAAAAAAAAGGAAGAACAAAAAGTACTTAACAAAAAGAAATAACATAAGCATTGAGTCCCCTTCTTATAAGGACCACCTTATTTTAATAAAATGCGGACCTCCCTTTCCTGATCGAATTTCGATGATCCGAGCCGCTCAATGTGTTCAAAACGTGATTTTAAGGGTACCCGCGAGAAATCGGCAAAAAAAAAGACCGGGAAGGGCTTCATCCGAGCAGTTTTTGTTTGTTTTTTATCTAACGGTTCAAATAAAATCTGCTCAAATCAAGCCCTTCCCGATCATTTTTTTTTGCCAATTTCTTGCGGGTACCCTTAAAATCACATTCTGAACACATTGAACGGCTCGGATCATCGAAATCCGATCGGAAAAGGCAAGAAAATGAGAGGTCCACATATAAGGTCCTCATTTTAAGGTCGTTACTTGAAGATTTCTGCATAAGTATTATTTCACATCATTATTTTATTTAATCGTTATTTCTTCCTAATTATCAAAAAAATAAAAAAATAGTTGGAAACTTTCAATTAACGAAGAAAAAAACTACTATAATTGACAATATAAATTTTAAAAAATTGATTAAAATATTTATTTATAAACATTATATACCATATTAAATAACCAAGGGCAACATGGTAAAATACAAACCCAAAATTCATTTTCATTCCATATCTCCCAAACACTACTCATGTTGCAAAATACATTCTGTACATATTATCCAAACACTCTATCAAAATCAAAATACATTCTCACCATAATCCGAAAAGCTAAAAAACTAAAAAGTTGAAAATAAAAAGCCAAAAAGTAGGCTCTCAAATACTAAAATGTGCTGCACAAGATTTTGTTTTTTGTTTTCTGGGCATTACTCTAAATTCACATTTCGATCCTCGAATGAGCAATGCTTTCCAAACTTTTAAGTACATTTACATGTTAAAGCAGTCCTTTTGCCGTAGTTTGATTTCTTCCCCTTTCAGTTTTTTGGTCTAAGAGAAAACGATGTGTGGGTGTAGAACAAAAAGAAGTGCTCTGTTTGTTCTTTTTTTCGGTGGAAATTACAGAAGGATTTTCAAAAGTTCAACCATTACTTTTGGCCAAAACGAATAGTTCTGCCATGGAATGGGGTATGTTAAAAAAAAAAAGGGGTATGTTAAAAAAGGGGGGCAATGTTTAGGATATTGTCATGTTTAGGGTTCTATTTGGGTTTTCCTTGTATGACAACCATAAGTTTCGGGTCTGTTTAGTTTTTTAGTTTAGTCTATGTAAGGACCAAATTTCGGAGTCAATTGTATTGACAATTCTTATGACAAAATACATATTTTATATTGAATTGTAATTTTGTTTTTTTTATAAGTTAGTGAGTTTATATAGGATTAGAGTGACAGGAATCAATATTATTTGTAATTGAGAGTGAGTGTTCCGAGACGAATGTTGACGATGACGGATCGATCCTTCCATCAATCTGTTTATCATCGGCATCTTCTGTTTTCTTTAATTGATGAAAAGTAACGTGAAAAACCAAGGTCTATTTATAGACATGTGCTTTTCTAGGGTTGGAAGATAGCATTATAAAAGGAATATGATGGCAAAAGAAAGAAACAGCCACACACTGCATATCCACGGTCCTTAGAAAAAGAAGAACGTGGGGCGGCAGTAAGGAAAAAAGGGAGATGCAACTGGGTTCTTTGGAGACCTATTCCAAAGGAGAATTTGATTAGTTTTTTTTGAGGGCTTGTGAATTCAAGGCTGTTGGCGATCAAGATCATTTGGTGAGGTGTACGTGTGACTCAGCAAGTGATATTTAGAACGTTGTGAAGATTTACTTCGTTTGGATATATATATTTGTAACTACACAGTGATTATCAGGGCCGGCCCCGATGTTTGGGTTGCCATATGAATTCTAGAACAAAACTTACGAAACATGCTAAAATGTTATGAATGAACCATAAAATAGGTGCATATGGTACACCCTTTTAAGGGGTTTGAGTTAACGAACAAAGAAAAAACTTTACTTCAAGCTAATAATCATGCACTTGATATTTTATTTTCTGCTGTTGATATAAATGAGTACAGAAAAATAGCTAACTGTGAAATTGCGAAAGAGGGCTGGGATATTCTAGTTACTTGCCACGAGGGGACAGACGCGGTTAAGTAGTCAAAGCGGCAAAGGCTTACCACGGAGTTTGAAACCATCAGAATGCAGGAGGAAGAGACCTTCAATCAATTCTACTCCAAGCTCATCACCATTGTCAATAGTTGCAAGAACTTAGGTGAGCCAATACCTTCTTTTCGTATTATTAAGAAAATTTTGCGCTCCTTACCTCCTAGATTTAAAATTCAAGTTACTATACTGGAGGGTAAGAGAAAGTTAAAAGAAAAATCTATTCAAGAAATAGTTGGGATTCTCCAAACTTGCGAGGCTGACCTATTGCAATCTGAACATGTTCAACTCAAAGTAAAACATTCGGAGACTTCGATTGCCTTTAAAAGTACGCAAAAGTAGAAGAAATGTTCAGATAGTGATAAATTAAACAACAATACGATTGCAATACAAAATCAATATGCAAAACCAGGAAATCGTTGCAGTAAAACAGTGTTCAAGACGAGTGTGACACTCTATACTTAAGACAAATTCGTCCTTGTTATGGTTTTTACAGTTTGCATGGACGTCTATATCCTAGAACTACTTGATCATACGCCCTACAGAAGCGGTACTACAATTGGTGGGTCTATCGAATCAACATTGTGTTTTGTACTCTCTCAAATGAAAAGACTCTGACTCGGTGAAAGTATGGACAAATAACTTTTTCTAATCTCTACTAAATGAATGAGAATCATCATACCTATAGGCCCACTAGTGACTTCTTATAGTCATCAAGCAGGGAAAGGACACATTTGTACATAAAGTAGGTACGTACACGGTGAACACGTGTCATTGAAAAGACACGATTTTAAATTGAGTCAATTCAATTTCACACCCTAAATAAAATATTATATCCTAAATATTTTCCAACATAAATTGTGTATGAATACTTTAGATCCATACTTTGCACCACGAAATCTCAATAACGAGTGGTAATTCGATCATGGCACATCAGGATGTAATATTTACGACGAAAACTGTAGTAATTAATTAACTTCCTTCTTTACTTTTCAAAAAAATTAACTTCCTTCTTTATTTTGTGATATGAATTGTACCCTAGCTTTTTACGCATAAGGAGAAAAAAAAAAAAAAAAAGAGATCTGTACACTCTTTACAAATGTTTTCAGTCAAAGCTCTAAACATGTGTTGCTTATGAGTCCTGCAGCCAAAATCAAAAGGACCACCAAACATTGAAGGCTTTGCACGAGTGAAGGAAGGGAAGATTCTTCATTAATTCTCTCTCTCAAATTGCCTGGCCTGCTCTTGTCTAATTCCATTCCTCCTCCCACTCCAACTGAGGCCATATGCCCACTTCAATGTTACAAAAATTCAACTAAACTCGATCGAGACTAGAAACCACAAGGTAGTTCATTTTATTTTATTTTTATCATATTGACCATTCAGTTATCTACCCAAAATGTTAAGTACTGATCATGTGACTATGATCAGTTTTTCATAAGCATATACGTATTCTGCATATTGACTAGTGTCTGCCCGTGCTTACGACACTACCTACCCCGGCCCATGCCTACGGCACTATCCACCCTGATTGGAATTGAAATTACCCTTTGAATCTTGATAGTGGCTCAAAACATTATTTCAAATTTTAGGTAGCTATAAAATTTTTAGGTAGTTACAAATTGCTAGAAATTAACCTAGTTTTCTTGAATAGCAAAGATTTTTTTTATTGATATGAAAAAAGAATTACCCTGCGACAATCATCTGCAACTCAGCACAGATTTGATAAGATAAAAAAGGAACAATATAAAGCGAGGAAACAGTTTCCAGATCACAACCCTACACAGAATGCGCATACACCCAACTAAGGGATAGAAGAGCACAAACCAACTTGAAGTATTGATCCAAAATGAGCCACCGTCTACTTGAAAAGTGAAAATGCAAAGCATGACCAAAAAATTAGTGCAACAACCAAAATCAGTATTAATCCAAGCTTCCAGGGTAATGTTCATAAGCCACAGCAAGCAAGCATTTTGGTACTGAATCATGTAAACACCATTAGGTGTCTCTAGAGATGAGAAAAGTTCATAAGAGCCCGACGTACACTGAAATGAGAAGCTACAATCAATATGACAATTCAAGTGTCAACCTCCAAAAGAAATCACCTCAAGAAGGAAATCATTGAGCTCCGGTTTCCAAACATGCATTACCATGGAGGTCAAAGCTTGAAAACAAAAGACCCAAAATTATAAGAAAAATGTCTAGACATATCCAACAATTTTGCCAAACACCTGCTTCTTTTGTATCTCATTCATCAAACATTTTTGCTTCAACTCAAAAACAAGTGCAACCAAATCTGGACAATCAACAGCTTTCTAATGTGGTACCAAAGCCTCAGTAATTTCAGGCCAATTGGGATTGGCAGTCATTGTAGGGAAAATGTCTGGATGTTGATTGTGCCGTGTGATAGTCGTTGAATCCTGAAATATTTGGAACATGTATCTAGGACATCCAGGGAACGAAGATGGCAAAATAATTCGTTTACCAACTTGACCAAGCCCCAACCCATCAGGACCAATATCTGCGAGATCCTGGTAAAGTTCGAATCAAATTTTTCCTTGATTTAGCCTATGAAAGTTCAATCGATTTTGCTCAGTTGCTGCCCAAGCATCTACGATAAACTCTTGGAATAGTTTCTCAGCTCGTAAAATTGTTGAGTACTCTGAGTTTCGTTGAAACAAACAAAAGCCATAAAATTCTATTTGAGTCAGTCTTTTATTTGTGTATTGTTTGGTTCGTATATCCCAATGTCTCATCTCAGGTTCCCATCCAAGCTCACCATGGGGAAACAATAGAACATAATGCATTGGTAAATAAGCCGGGTGACATTCATTAACTCGTATTAACCCATTATTTCCTCTCAAATGCAACACATTATCATCTCTCATTCCACTTTTCTCGGTTTCATCGCCAGGTAGAATTATTGCAATCTCATCTGCTGTTGGGAAATTATACTGTGGGCACACGCCCTTGAAATTTTATTTTGGGTATAAAATTGGGTGTGCCCTTTTTGGAAAGCGCGGAGAAATGCTACAATTCAGAGTCGCCACTCGGGTTTTAGCGATGAAATACCCAAGGAATCGAACTTGAAACGCTTGCTACGTTTGTTTGATTTTAAAAAAAAGGCTTGTAGGCTGGACCGTCATCACCTTCGATATCTAAGGTTCGGGAGCCAGGTTACGTGAGGGGAAGGGTTTTATGGCACCCCTCTCGCCCAATCCAGAGATCGGTCTCTACTCAGGCATTTTCTTTTATAAAACATTTGCATTTTTCTCTCATTAATCACTTTTCAGCCAGTTAGGGTGGGGGGACAGTTAAACGGGATTAAAACTGTAACAAGTTGCATTATGTGACAAAATGGCATGTATGCTTTATTGAAACAAGTATAGATTGAAAATAGATTTCTGTGAGCGTTTTAAACAGATTGTAAATAACGTGCGCAAGAAGAAGTCTGCATGCACTGACCAAACCACTGCATGCAGGCTTCACCTGCGCACGCCACTCACAGACTAACGTACTCTAGTAAACCTAAACTCACATCTCTTATTTTCAACCCTCTGGCTCTGGAAAGGACCAGTGCACACTCAGGACAAACCACGCAGTTTATAGAGCAGAATATATACAGTTACAGATAGATAAAATGACTATAGAGGAATGAAATAGACAAAACACCCCATAAATAGTGTGGGGAAACAAACAAAGACGACGGCCTGATTGCCATGCAAGAGCCAGCCACTGGATCTTGATATAACTGTCGTACGCCAGTCATAAGACTCCATACGCCAGTTGCGTCGTTTATCCAATGCTTGGCTTTGCATCACCTGAGCTCTGGAACATGATCAGAAGGACCCCAGAGGCATTCCAAAGCAACAGAAATAATATTAAGAAAGTAAAACTAGCAACTTTAACTATGGAAAGCAGTAAACTGGTTATTAGGCATGCTCACAATGATGAATAAACAAGAAATAAAGCATAAAACGAAGATCCAGACCCTAGTTCACAACTGGAGTACGCCAATTCCGAAGGGCTAAGAACTGGAGTACGCTAGTTACTAACTGGAGTGCATCAGTTCCAGACAAATCAAGTTAAAAACTGTACATACTGCCACAGAACGGCATACGCGGGCTTATGACTGGCGCACGCCGATTCTAGTAAAAAAAAAACGTTTTTTGAAACCTTACCAGCTTTAGGGCTAGGATTGGTATTGATTACCAACCTTGATCCTACCAGCCCTCCTCAGGGATCAGAACAGAAAGTAGTACAAAGATGTATACCTTTGGCTTTGGGGTTTGAAAGAGTGCTTGAGCTTTGAATGGATGGATTGATTAGATGATGCTTAAAGGATGGTTGTATAGATGGATGAGAATAGGTGGTGTATTGCTTACTTTCAAGAGAAAGACTACCAATGGCTTAAGAAGGAGTGTGATGAAAGGGTTATCCTTGTAACCCTTTGAAACTTGGAACCTAGCAACCAAACTTTGGAGAACCAACCCTTTGAATATAGGGGGAAAGGGAGAGAGAGGGGTTAAGGTCAGTCAAAGGGGCTAGTGCCTTAGCCCTTAGGACTTCCTTCTCATTGGATGAGAGGGAAAAGGTGATAGGAAGGGTGTTAGAGATGTCCCCCGACGGAGACTGCTTTTTCAATGGATTGGAAGGTTCCCATGTGTTGTAGACCCCTACCCATGGCTTTGACCAGAGGTTTGACTGGCGTACGCCATTAGGTAACTAGCGTATGCCAGTTCAAGCCTAGTCAATGGTCAAAGTTAATCGATGACTGACACGTGGCAGAGGACCAGTGCATGCCAGGTGAATACCAGCATATGCAAGTTGGGTTTTGATGAGACCTTTCGGTTCTAGTTTAGAGAGTTTGAAAGGGATCTGAAAGGGTTTTTAGAATGCTCAAAGCTCAAACACGCTAACATTTTCTGGGTGTTCTTGATCCGTTTCACCATCGGGGAATCAAATACCGTAAGTAAACTAATCTGGCGTAGGGGGATGAAAACAATTGATGCTTCGGATCACTTTGGATTGCAACAGCTTACTCGTGCCTCTTCATCGGAACCCTAATTCGTCGTTGGAACCCTAATCTGCAAGACAGACAAGGGGTGAGCGCACCTCTGCCGCTCGTGGCAAAGGCCCTCCGATGCCAAAATTAGTATCACGTACTAGTCAATAAACCCTAATTATCAGTAGGAGAATAATCTCAATGCCAAATATTGCGTACCTTTTACCTCTAGGTTTACCTCGTATTTATAGACACCCGTATGTTTGCTGCCCAAGCATCCCTATGGTCCTTGGATTCCTACCTCATATAGGAACCCAGGATCTCTTGGATTCTCGTTCCCTTATCGGTCTATTAGCTTAATCGTTTGAGGACTCTTTTCCATAGTTAACCGAACATCTCATTCACATTGGGTGTCTTTCCTAAATCCTATATACTCGGGATCTTATTCTCTTACAGAATAACACCGTTTTGGAACTTTCTAGAGCGCTCCTGCCGCCTCAGCGTTTAAGGTTGCTTTTTCAATAGTTCTTTCCTTGTTCGGCTATCTTATTGCCGAACAGACTGTCTGGTCCTGTGACCTCACATGCAATTGGTCCTTATCATTATATTTGGACAAATGACTTCACATGTCATTTGTCCTTACAATTGCCGAACAGACTATATGGACCAATGACTTCTCATGTCACTGGTCCGTATCGCCGTTCACCGCCCTACCCGGCGATATGACCTGTCGTATTTAGCACGTGCTCCCGTACATCACGTGTTCGGCTACTAACTGTACCTATTCGGGAGTACCTCCCTACAATTGCTCCCCAGCTTTGCTCGTTGACACTATTCGGGGACAACTAATAAAGCTAAATTTCGATCCCAGGCAGTAGCTGTATTAATACTCATTGATGCCTTTTGGCGTGCATGTCACTATACCATCTCAGGGTAGTGACTCCACGTGGCACGTTTCGTATGCCTCACATTAACTTTGAATTGACATTCTTAGCCAAACGGCGTCAGAACGGCGTCCACTCAATCCCTTTTTCCGCATTACTTTTCATGTAACAGTGTGAGAGGAAACGTTTCATCTCCGTCTCCTTCTCTTATACACTAAGAAAAGTGGTTTTCTTGGGTTTTTTCACCAAAAACTCAAATCCTTACTTTCTCTTTCTAGAAAACTAGATGACAGGTTCAAACCACCATCGCCGCAGTCTGCAAATTTCTTCCGCAACCTTAGAAATCGCCATAATCCACATCGTAAGCCCTTTCGCTTCTTTTCAATTTTCAGATTTCAATCTGAGATCTCGTTCCCAGATTCTCTATTACTCCTAGGGTTTCAGTCGCACCTATTTTAGATTATGTCCTATTTCGGAGCTCCTTTAGTACTCATGGCAGATGAAATCGAAAATGCCCTCAGACCCAGTAAGTTTAGAAAGCTCTGCGAAACTCCCGCTGCCTTGACAGCCTTTAGGGCTGATTACAACGCTCCTAACAATGTAGGGCTCGAACTCGCTCCCCTAGGTGCGGATAGGGATGCTGGTTTGTGGGATAGAATGTGTATCCCTATCGTAGCGATTGTAGAGGGTGAAGTCCATTTCCCCTTTCACCCTTTACTCCGCCAAGTTCTGAACTGGTATCGCCTGACCCTCATGCAAGTTTCAACAAACTTTTTTAGGCTAGTGATGGGAATCATAGCCCTAAATAGGATTCTGGGGACCCAATTAGGAATCTGGGACATCCAATGGTGGTATAGCATCGTGCTAAACCCTGAATACAATACGTACTACTTCAAGGTTAGAAAAGCAGAAAAGCGTCTCATGCTAAACTTGCCAGACTCTGCTCGTGACCACGAGATTGATTTCCTCTACGTTACCGGAGCATTCGAGCCAATAGGTGAAGATCGCCAAGTGGTGGGCTTCCATTGCCCCCATATATGGGGCTACTCACGTATGCTTCTAATTTACTTTGTAATTCTTATTCATTGTTTGCTCATGATTTCTATATGTTTCTGATGCGTGATTTTGTGTTTAATCTGCAGCGGATAACGCAAATAAGTGTCCCAGACTAGAGCCCAGCTACGTTCGAAAAGCAGAGATTAACAGGATCCTAAGGTATACAGGCAAACCTGGTACCTTATCAGCTAGTCGGGGTTGGGACGCCAACGTTTTGCTAGGCTATGACCCTACTTACAAAGGGTTCATTGACAGAAGACTAGCCAATCCAAGCACCAGCGGTGCCTCAACCTCGACTGTTCCCTAATCAAGGAGCTTAAGGATCGACACCAGAGTTACGATCGCCGGGCAGCTAGGCAAATTCCCGATATCTGAAGGTGTTCCCCTACCGCATGTGATACTCAGAAGGTCTTCGAGAAGACAGATCATTCCACAGCAACAATCCGAACAGCCAATCCCTCCTTGTGACACCAGCCAATCGTCCTCTTACGGATACTCTCCCTCTCCTCCAAACCTAGGGAACATGACTCGTCAACCATTAAACCTCAGTTCCCTGCTTACTGTCTCTTCTCAATGATGGGGTGCCTCTGGTAGGGTGGCATCCAATGGTCACGCCCCCCCCCCCCCCCCCGCAACCTCGTCACACTAGGGGTTCTTCCACTCGATCCTCCTCCTCCCTTCAGGAACGAGAAAGTTCCCTCGAGGCTACTGATGCTCATTGTGGGCATGCGGTGCCCGTTTTTCTTTCCTTGGGAAGGGATTCCGTTCCCCTCCTAAGAAGAGAAAATGCTGCCAGTTCGCGGGAGCGCTTTTGAAGCTGGATGACAAGCGCTCGCGAAGATACAAAGTCGTCACTCAGGTTTGAAGGTCCGACACCCAAGGAACCGTATCTCGAAGCACTTGCCGCGTTGTTTCATTTGAAAAAGTTAAGGAACCAGTCCGTCATAACCATATCTGGGTTCAAGAGCCAGGTTACGAGAGGGAAAGGGTTTTACGACACCCCTCTCATCCAATCCGAAGATCGGTCTCTACTTAGGCATTTGCGAAAGATGTTGTTTGTTTGCGATTCTGTTTAATTAATCAATTTTTAGCCAATTAGGGTCAGGGAACAGTTAAAGGGGATTAAAACTGTAACATATTTGCAGGATGTGATAGATAGCATGGATGACAGTTAGTATAGGATGAGAACAGACTGCTGTGGAAGTTTAAACAAACTGGAAGGCTCTTGTTTTTAGAGTGACATGTGCAGGAAGAAACCAATATGCACTGAACAAGTCACTGCATGTTGTTTACTCCTGCACGTGCAACTCTAAAACACGTGCGTGCCGGTGAGTTCAAACCCACAACTTTTATTCCCAAACCCTCTGGGCTCTAGAAGGACCAGTGCACACCCAGGACAAACCATGAAGTTTGTAATAGCATAATATACAGTTTAAAGGCTGAGAAACCCTACAAATTAATAAAACACCCCATAAACAGTGTGGGGACAAAATAATGGCATAAGACCGAGCTACCCGTGCAAGGCCACTCACTGGTCAGAAGCAGAATATCGCGCGACGGAGCCAATCTGGCGCGCGAGGGTGCGCCCTGGCGCACTGTCGCGCGATGGAGTCACTCTGTCGTGCGATGGTGCACCCCAGCGCACTATCGCGCGATGGAGCCAGTCCGACGCGCGATGGTGCGCCCTGGCGCGCGATGGTTGCGCCCTGGCGCGGACCAGACCAGTGCTTGGTTTACACATTTTTGGGTTCTGGGACAGGTTCAGAATGATCCCAGGGATACTCTAAAACAGCAGAAATGAAAATTAACTACAAACTAGCAATTCTTAACAAAGGAAATAAGTAAACTGATTATTATCATGCTTGCAGAGTGATCTATATATACATAAATAGAAAACAATAGGACACCAATCCCCACACGGTCCATCGCATGCAGCACCGGAGTGTCGCATGAGAGAGTGGGACCATCGCGCGCTAGTTCCTACCACAACTGTTTTTGAAACCTTGCCAGCTTTAGGACCAAGACTGGTGTTGATTACCAGCCTTGGCCCTGTCAGCCCCCCTCAGGGATCAGAACAAAAAGTAGAACAAAGTTAAGCTATACCTTCGGTTCTTGAGTTTTGAAAGGTGTTTGAGCTTTGAATTGAGGTTGAGGTTGTTTGAGGTGTTTGAGTTGAAGAAGAACAAGCTATGCTCTTTATGGTGCTTAGGGTGTAAACCTTTGAATGCCAATTTTTGTTAACCTTTTGAAAGAGAACAAATGAGGGGTATAAATAGGGAGAGGGGGTGAATCTGATTGGAAACAGAGGAGTTCAGGCAGTCCACGAGGCCTGCTAAGAGTTGCATTGGTGGCCAACTGCCCATCTCAAGAAAGATTGGTGGTAGGTTGGACCGTGGCGCGACGGAGTCAGTCTGTCGCGCGATGGTGCGCCCTGGCGCACTGTCATGCGATGGAGCCAGTCTGTCACGCGATGGTGCGCCCCGGCGCAGGATGGTTGCCCCCTGGCGCGGACCAGCAGGGTTTTTTGTTTTTGAAGTGGTTTAGGCTAGGTTAGGTTCAAGGGTTTTGCAAACACTCAAAGCTCACACACACTATCATTCCCAGGGTGTTCTTGATCCATTTCATCATCGGGGAATCAAAAACCGTAAGTAAACTAATATGGAAGTCCAGATTGGGGTGTCTACAGTAGCCCCTCTTTGATGACACTTGAAGCACCATCGACTTGGTACAAGTAACGTCAAAAAATTCTAGACACCCCTCAAGGCAATCCTGAGCAAAGCATACGAGCAAAGTAGACAAGTAAACTTAAGGAACCTGATCAGTGGAATGGAGTGGCTGTCCATTGCCATGGATGGAAGTAGAAGTGGACGAGCGAATCGCCGCTTGTTGATCGAATTTGGACAGGACTAGCTGTCGCTGCAGATGTGGATAGGACAGGTCGTCGTTGCTGAGGATCAAGCTATCCTCGGCACAAAGTATTCCAACAAACACGGGTAGGTTGTGTCAGTCAGGTTGAATTCTATCTGTTGGGAATCAGAGCCAATCTCCTTATGAAAGACCATCCAAGACAGAGCAATAAGCCTGCTGGAAGATGCGCATGAAGCTAGACTAATGTAAAGGTAGTTGGTTCGGGCAGGCCAAGGCGGACTCTCCTGGGGAACAATTAGTTGCGAATGGGCGGGTCATCGTACGATATCCTGATCGTTGTTGATCGGGGCGAACACGGACGATATGGCTGGTTGTCATCGCTGAATGGACAGAGACAGATGATGTGGTTGATTGTCGTCACTAAATGGGCAGAGATAGGTGACGTGGCTGGTTGTCAACGCTGAATGGACAGAGACAGGCAATGTGGTTGTCGTCGCTGAATGGGCAGAGACAGGCGACGTGATAGGTTGTCATCGCTGAATGGATAGAGACAGGCGATGTGGTTGTCGTCGATGATATGGCTGAGACAAGCGACGTGATAGGTTGTCATCGCTGAATGGACAGAGACAGGCGATGTGGTTGTCGTCGATGATATGGCTGACCATCAGGTTGATTGAGTTGGACGATATGGCTGACTGTCGTTGATGATATGGCTGACCGTCAGGTTGATTGAGTGGGACGATATGGCTAACCGTCGTTGATGATATGGCTGACCATCAGGTTGATTGAGTCGGACGATATGGCTGACCGTCGTTGATGATATGGCTGACCATCGGGTCGATTGAGTCGAACGATATGGTTAATCGTCGTTGATTGTCGTCGCTGAATGGACAGAGACAGACAATGTGGTTGATTGGTAGATCACTATACAAAATGATCGAGCCATTGAGAATTGGACATGACCGGCTGTCGTTGATTTGAGACGGGAAGATCGGTGTGCAGAATGATCGAGCCGTTGAGATTTGGATAGGACCGGCTATCGTTGATTTGTTTCACAGAAGATTTTATCGCATCTTGCCGTGTGAACAATGCTGCAAGAGATTTTTCAATCGCATCCGTCAGCAAACAAATCATGAATTCAGAGAGATTTCTTCGCATCTACAGACCAACAATAACAAAACCGCAGGAGATTGCATCGCATCCTTCGGCAAACAAATTGAGAGTTAGGGAGATTTCCATTGCCTTCGCTGACCGACGAGAACAAAATCGTAGGAGATTGTATCGCATCCTTCGGTAAACAAATCGTGAACTCAGGGAGATTTCTTCGCACCCGCTGACCAACAATAACAAAACCACAGGAGATTGCATCTTATCCTTCGGCAAACAAAGACGTGATGGTAACCATTCTGGCCACCTTCCTGTATTCAAGAGTTGATATATACAATATGCAAAGATGTATATACTAACAAAGTGCACAAATTGAAAATGCAGACCCTAGCTAAGGGCGGCTCCTAGGAGGACAATGATGCTTAAGGACTATCACTGAGCCCCATTACTTTACTGCCTGTTGCCTCTGAGATGCATACCCAGATAGAAGGACGATGAACGAGCTGGCGTGCCCCAGTTGACGGAATTGGGCTTGCGTGCCCCTTCTTCGATGCTTGGGCAGATGAGCCCTATAGAGATGTTTTGTTTGGGCTTGGGATGACGTGCCCTTGCCGTTCACGAGATTTCCACAGCTTATGGATTACAGAAGATAGAATAGCAATGTAAAAATTGCATTTTTCAGTTTATTAACATATAAACCATGCGCTAATATCTAATTTGCATTGACAAGCGGCCTGAGTCGACACAAAGACATGCACACATGCACAAACTCGCCTAGCTCGAACGAAAAGGGGGAAAGTGCCCCAGGGAACAATGCGAACCCTTAGACACATGGAATACAATGAAATTTTGGGCATTAACATGCCAAAACTCACAATATCCCTTTAGACAGGTGAAACTGACACTTGTAAGGTCAAACATATATACGGTGACCTGGATGAATAAATAGAACTGAGAAAAGCATCTCGTCATGACAATGGATTGAAATTTAGAAAAATGCCACAAATATGGACATAAGACGTAGATAAAGACACATATAGGCCCGGACTGAAACTGTAACGCCCCTAATTTTTGGTACGTTAATGAAAGAAATTTATTACAGAAATATCGAGTCACTGCTCATTATTACAAAACGGCTCACATAGGAGCATTTGAAGTTTAAAGATAACAAAAAGGAAACTAAGAGGTCCTATTCTACGGCTCCTCTTGCTCCTCCAGCCTAACGAGTTCTTTGGCTCCGTACGCCTCCAAGGTGAATAGATCGCCCTGTTCGTCTATCAAATCTGACATATTATACCGGCGTCGCCACCCATATAATATGTCAGGGTCACCACAAAGGCAACACCATGAGCTACGAAAGCTCAATAGTATAATCCTACTTTACGAACATCGATTTCCACATGATAAGTACATAAGCAGGGAAATAAAGGCAATAACGCTAACATGTTTACATTCGCTTGTAACTACCGTTGGCGTTTGACTCATCGTTAACCTTTTCATTGTTACACTTTATCAAAAACACCTTTTTAACTCACCCAACCTCGATTCCGCCGTTCCGGGCTCTCGAGTATCTTCACAATGGTTCCGCCGCACCGGGTTCCCATTGGCACACATTGCATTGGCTCCGTAACGCGGATAACCAAGCCATATACACACCCAACCTCAATTCCGCCGTTCCGGGCTCTCGAGTATCCTCACAATGGTTCCGCCGCACCGGGTTCCCATTGGCACACACACACACACTTACGTAATACCCTTGAAATAGTCATTACGTAGTTTCGAAGATATTTTCCAACCGGGAAAACACAACAACCTTGTTAAACACACCCTAGGTGCCATGTTTCTACTTTCTTGGTTTTCGTGTCACGTTTGCATGCGAGACTCCGCGTGTGAGACTTTTACATACAACAAGCATCATTCCAACTTCGAAATGGTAAAATAAGAACATCTAAGCCACGTAGCATGCTTGGATACCATAAACAACATAAACATGCATTTTTACTTTTCAAACAACAAACAAAGTAACTTTTCAACTTAAAGAAAGTAAGTAGAGTTTCACATAGTAAGATTTCAACTACTTTACAAAAATAAAGTAAACTTTTGAAAACTAGATAAGGATCACTACCGTTCTCCTAGGCGGTGGTTTGGACGTCGAGTTGATTTCAGCAGCGTAACAGCCCTCCGATTGCTTCGAAAGGAAAAGTTTTGGAAAACTTTCCCTAGAAACAACTACCTAACTACTACTACACTACTTTTAGAATCGTCGGGTGGTTTTGGAAGTGGTTTGGTGGTTTCGCTCAAGAACTCACAAGAACAAAGAGAATTTTGAACTAAGAACAAAGAAACTTGGAATTTCTAGAGAGAAGGAGGAGCAATTGCTTCGAGGTGTGATTTTTCAAGTGAGAATGGCTCTCTATTTATAGGCAAGGGTTGCCCCCTCCCCCAAGATGGCCGGCCCCTCTCTCTCTCCCATTCCCCAATTTTTAAACCAAAACAAATCCAACTTTTAAGCAAAAATCAAGGGAAAAATCTTAGGGTTGCATGGCTATTGTGTACCTTGGTGATATTCTTGAATCAAATGGATGGTTGAGATGGAAATGGTACATGATCAAAGGGTTAAGAAGTTGCAAGGTGTTCAAAGAAGTACATCAAATCAAATCCAACTTTGATGGAGAAATCAAAGGAAAATCCTAGGTTTGCATGGCTATGGTGTACCTTGGTGTGATTCTTGGATCAAATGGAGGGTTGAGATGAGAATGGTACATGATCAAAGGGTTAAGAAGCTTGCTAGGTGAATATTGGAGTACAAAAGAATTATGATTTGATTTGGAAAGAAATAAATCCCAAGGATTTGAAGTACAATCACAAATCAAACCAAGACTCACATCAAATCTCCTTCCCTCTCTCCTTCCTCTCTCTCTCCTTTCTCTCCTCTCTCTCTCTCGGCTTCTCTCTCTCTCTCTCCCTCTCTCTCTTGCAAGGTAATATATATATATATATATATATATGTATGCATATGTGTCATAAAAATGCAAGAAAACAATTAAACAAGTAGTTTCTTAGGTACTTTAGAATCCAAGGTAGATTCAATGCTAGGATTCACTTACCAACTAATAAATAATCCTAGGGTACTTTAGGCATTAGAATATACAACTAGGTACAATACATATATATACACACATATATATATATATATATATAAAAAAGTGGTTGAAATCCCAATAAAATACAATAAAAGGGTACTTTGGTAACTATGCACTTTTGATTAAAATAATGGTACTTTCCCATGTGATTAAAGAAAGTAATTAATTAAATGATTCAATAGTACTTTGAAAGATTTACCCTTTTATCCAATGAACAAAACTTCCCCTAACATCTATTATCCAATGGATAATAGTTATTAGGCCACAAAAAAATAATAAAATAATCAAAAAGTACAATAAAGTAAGTTTACCTTTTAATATAAACAAATGGGATTCTATTACGCAATGGATAATAATATCCCCTAACCATTATTGTCCAATGGACAAGGAAATAATCCAATTTGATTAAAAGAAAAAGAATATTAAAATTTAAAGTCTAGGGTTCAAAAGGGTCAAAAGTTCCAACGAGGGGCAAAACGGTAATTTTGCCAATACTAGGCAACTTTTCGGTTTAGTTACTCTAACCGGATAGTTAGATGCTAACTAGGCTTGCTAAGTAGGACTAAAGTGCAAGAATTGAAACTCGAGGGACCAAAGTGCAATTATGGCAAAATTCAAGAATTAACGTAATTCAAGCAATTAAAATAAATAACTCGAATATTAAAAATAACTTTTTATTCAATAAAATTCAGAGTTATTACAGAAACCGACACCCCCATGTAGTCACATTAGGTCTGCACGGTATGACAAAACTTGGCAAAAAGCCCTTGAATGGCATTCAAAAGCAGTAGCTGACTGCTATCGATTGCTGCTCGAATTGAATATGCGCATGACTACAAATTCGCTGCAGTTGTTTACATTAGACTTTGCTGAACTTAGAATAAACTGTGAGCCATTAGGCCTCGCCAGCATTTCATTTTGTTTTTTATGCTTAAATTCTTTTAAGGCTTTATGCTCAGCTTTGAAATTGAAGTAGTAGTTTGCAATAAACTTGAAAGATGAAAGGTTTTCCGCCTTCAAACTCCTCCCTTGCAGCTTGATCTTTGATCCTCTTCGACCTTTGATGTGCACCAAATGTCAACCATGGATCCAATTGATAGATTGTGACCGAGTCTCAATGAGAAACTGCCTACGTATCCCAAGCTAGGGAATTAGGTCAAAACGTAGTTCAGGCCAAGGTTCACTCGAGTATTTTACCTCACCTTTTACGCTCTAACTTTTGCCTAGAACCGCCCATTCGGGTTTTTGGTCTAGCGAGCTTTCAAACATTGCCTTTACTTTTGCCTAGACCGCCTTCGTAGGTTTTCGGTCTAGCAGGCTGCTCTAACTTTTGCTTGGAACTGGCCACCCTTGGGGTTTTCAGCCCAACGAGCTTCTCTCAGGGAAAAGGCCTTTGAATTGATCCATGCTGACTAAGGTATTGAATTTATTGCTGTCGAGATTGATGATGTTTGGCTGTAGCCCCAGATAAAACGGCTTTTGATAGCACAGAGTCCAAAGTGTTTCAGTTGATATGCCTCACTCTAGGCCAATTTTGAACTTTCTAACTTGTGCTTGGTGGAACGCTGTTCTTACAAACTTGAACATGGTATGAGGCGCTGGACCTTCTGAGCTTTTGCTTTTTGGCTTGACATCCAGTAGCAAAGGGATTCGATGTTTCTTTATCTCAAGATCAATACCAGGCGTGTCTTTGTGAGACATGCCAAGTCATTGATGAATTCTTCGAACCTGTGTGATCGGGCACAATGCTCCTTTGGGGACAATGTTTGAACCAGTTTTGAACCATTTGGAGATCTACTTCATCTTTCAAGTTTATTTGAAAACTACTATTTCAATTAATAGGCTGAGCATGCCTTTCGTCTTCCCTTTCGGCGAGGGAACACATTTCCTTGGGGATGATCCCATCGAAATCTATCCCTTCGTCGTTAGGGTTGACACAGTTTATTCAAAAGTCATCAAAGTACTTAGAAGCAAGATAATGCGTATCATAAAGAAAGCCCTTCGGGGTTACCAAGTACAGCAAAAGACTCGAACAGAAGCTACGACATGGAGGGCCAAGAGGCACAACCTCCAACTCAGAGCTAGACTTAGACAACTTGACAGATACTGTGTCAGACTCAGACAAAACGCCAATGCAAACTAGACGCGGTTTGAAAATGCAATATTTAAAAAGCTACCCATAGCTTTCACAAAAAGAGGAAGGATCCAGCGGGCATCAGGCCCAAGCAATAGCACTTTGGCTTCCTCAGCTTCTTCGACCAAACCTACTCGGTGCTCCTTTGATCAATGGACCTCAGCTGGTCAGTCTTCTCTTTTGTAAGTTCCTCATTACTGTCAATCCAGGTGTCGGCAGTGAAGACCTCAATTGCCCAACCTACAGCCATCATATTAACCTCCGGTTCAGACAGGATGCATACGATGGGTTTGGGTTGATTTGCTGGGATGATGTAGTGGCTAGGGTTAAATATGGTAGAGCTAGGGTTGATTTGAGTGGAGATGATAGATATCTGATCTACCAAAGGGTCAGAGTTGTGTTGAGGCAAGGAGTTGGATATGACCTTAGGCTTTGGTGGAACATGAACCGTGCCATTGTCAATGAGATCTTGAATCTCATATCGAAGATGATAGCATGTGTCGGTGGGATGGCCAGGCATTTGGTGGAAGGTATAGAAGAGGTGAGGTTTGTCACCAGAAAGTAGGACTTTTGGCGGAGAAGTTGGGGTCTGGGGCTTGAGATTTCCAGACTTCACAAGTTTTTCCATCACTGCGGACAGAGATGCCTCGAAGACAGAGAAATTCCGAGGCTGGGTTCGGGCCCGGTAGCCTTGGGTATTTTGAACCTGGTTTACATCAGCAGCACGATTGGAGTCGAAAGCCGGAGCATCGCTCCCACTTGTAGCTGTATTGGAGTAGTTGTTGTTACCAAACAGCGCGCTACTATTTCCAAAATAGGGCCGCAGCTTCATTTTCTGTGAGGAGGACTCTCCCCTAGGCAGAATTCCACTCTGCAATGCATCCTTAATGGCTAGGCCTGACTCGAAGAAAGTCTCAAAGTTTGCAGATGCTTGAACCAACACGAGGTGCTTGGCGAAGTCAGGCTGAAGATTGCGAGAGATGATGCGGAGTTGATCCCTCTTGCTTGGGCGCTCAGTCATTAGAGCGGCTTTGGCTTTCCACCTCTTAACAAAATTTGCAAAGGACTCCTTTGCTTCCATTTTGGTGGACTCTAACTCACGAGTAGTCATCTTGAGCTGAGAGTTATAATTGTACTGTGCAACAGAGGCAGCCCCAATGTCCTCCCAAGTTCTTCTTTTGGAGGTGTTGAGCAACAGAAACCAATGGAAGGCAGGCCCAGAGAGAGTTTGAGGGAAAAGTTGAGGCATGGCCTCACTTCCCACACCAAGCAACTTCATTGCAGCTTGGTAGCCAAAGAGATGAGTTTTGGGATCATCGCTCCCATCTAATCAAGTCAGGCATCTTGAATTTGTCAGGAAGCCTAGCATTACGGTACAAACAGAGATGATCCAGGTCAATTCCCCCTGCGCTGATCTTCTCGAATTTTGAAACAGCTTCTTCCAACTTTGCCATCTTAACCATGAGAGTAGCTATGTCAGGGTTTTGAACAGGCTTAACAATAACGGGGTTTGGATTTGGAGCAGGCACACGAACCTCTCTAGGGTTGGGCTGAACGATGAGCCGACCTTCACGGTTTGGATCTTCAACAAAGACGGGTTCTGCATGGACATCCCCATTGTCCTCGCTTTCCTCTTCGGCTATTGGTGGAAGACGAGTGTTGATAAGGTTATTCAGGCGAGTGATGGAGGCATCAGTCTGAGTGGCCCTCTGTTGCATAGCAGTGATACTGTTCTGGAGGTTCATGAGCATGGTTTCCAGAGTGAGCGGTTAATCTGCCATCACAGGTTTTTCAATGGAACTTGATGTAGAAGCTGAAGATGGGGAAGCCAGCGGCATGGCTTTTTGCAATATCGATGGCGAACCCGACTATAGGGTGGCCAACAGTGAACCTGGAGAAGCCTCCGTTGCGACTGACCGAGAATCTAGCCTGACAAGCCTTTGAACCGAATGCTGAAGACGTTCACAAGTAGGTTTGGCTCTTCCTTTCGGTACTCTCTTGTTCGGTGCAATGGTTCCAAACTAGACAGTAAAGTAATTGAAAGAAGTGTCATTCCTGCAGCCACAGTTAATTGCAAAAAGAAATGCAATATACACGTCATCGTCGTCGGTGTCCTCCTAGACCCTACAACTACAGGCAAATCTGTCTCATGATATTTGGACGCTGCCAAAATCCTCGGAAATCTTTTTGAGGGTGTATCCTTTGTTAGAATCAACTAACACTAAGAGATGTCAAAACAGTCTAAGCCTTTGACGATTCCGTTTTCGAAATTTCAACTTTGAATTCGGAACAACTCAATATTGATGACATGGCACCTTAACTTTGTACGCCGCGATGTATAGTGACTTCGCACTTCAACCTGGGTAGTGCCAGTGTCAGGGCATCCATACTTTGTGGTTCCTTATTTTCGGTTAAAACTTCAATCGGGCATGAGCCAAGGACTTAAAAAGGGTTTGATTTCCCAAAGTCTCGCTGATCTAAGGACTTTGAAAATTGATAACATGCACCATCAAGATGCATGACTCTTCATCGGGCGATAGCAGCGTCCTAATAGGCATAAGACAGACTTGAAAAAGATACAACCTAAAAGCCGCCCTAAACATGCTCCTACGCAGAACGATATGTATGTACAGTGTATGCGATAGGGAAAGCAGTAACACGTAGACAGTGTATGGGGTTAGATGCAAGTAGATCTTACCCTGTAGGTACCTGTCCTAGTTTGGAGAGTTCTAATGCTTTGTATATGCAAAGGCTGGTTTTGGCTTGTAACAGGTTCCTCGGACTAGAGTCAAGATATACCTCCCGCTGCCCGCGTAACCGCAGAGCAACAGTCGAACGGTAGAATGACTCATCATTGTCGAAGGTTGTTGGTCATTCGCGGTCCCCAGGCTCCAGTAAACCGTGCCGGATTGCCAAAACGATCCAACGAGGCTTATCCCACATCGATGCAAATGAGATGCTAAAGAATTTGATTAATGGAATAAAATCGCAAATTCGCAAATGCCTTTTCAAATTTGGCTCTCTTTATTGATCAATAATTAGAAGAAACTACACGAGAGAACAATCTGAAAAGCCTCAGTCAGGATGGCCGGATACGAGGTCCTGTTAAATCACCAATCCTTTCTTTAGCAGCGTGAAGCTCACTATTTTGACAGACTTTTGTGGGATTGTTCTCAAGCGTATTAAATTTTAAGTATAGACCAATATTGATTCACTCCCCAGCAGAGTCGCCACTGTGGGCATGCGGTGCCCGTTTTTCTTTCCTTGGGAAGGGATTCCGTTCCCCTCCTAAGAAGAGAAAATGCTGCCGGTTCGCGGGAGCACTTTTGAAGCGGGACAACAAGCGCTCGCGAAGATACAGAGTCACCACTTGGGTTTGAAGGTCCGACACCCAAGGAATCATATCTCGAAGCACTTGCTGCGTTGTTTGATTTGAAAAAGTTAAGCAACCAGTCTGTCATAACCATATCTGGGTTCGGGAGCCAGGTTACTAGAGGGGAAGGGTTTTATGGCACCCCTCTCGCCCAATTCGGAGATCGGTCTCTACTTAGGCATTTACGAAAGATGTTGTTTGTTTGCGATTCTATTTAATTAATCAATTTTTAGCCAATTAGGGCCAGGGAACAATTAAAGGGGATTAAAACTGTAACATGTTTGCAGGATGTGATAGATAGCATGGATGAGCAGTTAGTATAGGATGAGAATAGATTGTTGTGGAAGTTTAAACAAACTGGAAGGCTCCTATTTTTAGAGTGACGTGTGCAGGAAGAAACCAATATGCACTGAACAAGTCACTACATGTTGTTTACTCCTGCGCGTGCAACTCTTAAACACATGCGTGCCAGTGAGTTCAAACCCACAGCTCTTATTCTCAAACCCTCTGGGCTCTGGAAGACCTGTGCACACCCTGGACAAACCACGCAGTTTATAACAGCATAATATACAGTTTAAAGGCTGAGAAACCCTACAAATTAATAAAACACCCCATAAATAGTGTGGGGACAAAATAATGGCATAAGGCCGAGCTACCCGTGCAAGGCCACTCACTGGTCAGAAGCAGACTATCGCGCGATGGAGTCACTCTGTTGCGCGATGGAGCCAGTCCGGCGCGTGATGGTGCGCCCTGGCGCGGGATAGTTGCGCCCTGGCGTGGACCAGACCAGTGCTTGGTTTACACATTTTTGGGTTCTGGGACAGGTTCAGAATGATCCCAGGGGTACTCCAAAACAGCAGAAATGAAAATTATTAACAAACTAGCAATTCTTAACAAAGGAAATAAGTAAACTGATTATTATCATGCTTGTAGAGTGATCTACATATACATAAATAGAAAATAATAGGATACCAATCCCCTCACGGTCCATCGCATGCAGCACCGGAGTGTCGCACGAGAGAGTGGGACCATCGCGCGCTGGTTCCTACCACAACTGTTTTTGAAACCTTGCCAACTTTAGGACCAGGACTGGTATTGATTACCAAACTTGGCCCTGTCAGCCCCCCTCAGGGATTAGAATAGAAAATAGAACAAAGGTAAGCTATACCTTCGGTTCTTGAGTTGTGAAAGGTGTTTGAGCTTTGAATTGAGGTTGAGGTTGTTTGAGGTGTTTGAGTTGAAGAAGAACAAGCTATGCTCTTTATGGTGCTTAGGGTGTAAACCTTTGAATGCCAATTTTTGTTAACCTTTTGAAAGAGAACAAATGGGGGGTATAAATAGGGAGAGAGGGTGAATCTGGTTGGAAACAGAGGAGTTCAGGCAGTCCACGAGTCCTGCTGAGAGTTGCATTGGTGGCCAACTGCCCATCTCAAGAAAGATTGGTGGTAGGTTCCGTGGTGCGACGGAGTCAGTCTGGCGCGCGATGGTGCGCCCCGGCGCAGGATGGTTGCGCCCTGGCGTGGATCAGCAGGGATTTTGGTTTTTGAAGTGGTTTAGGCTAGGTTAGGTTCAAGGGTTTTGCAAACACTCAAAGCTCAAACACGTTATCATTCCCAGGGTGTTCTTGATCCATTTCATCATCGGGGAATCAAAAACAGTAAGTAAACTAATCTAGAAGCCTAGATTGGGGTGTCTGCACTCATCGGGACAAACGTCCCAGAAATGAAGATACGGGGATCCCTGATGCCCAAGCTTCCATTTCAACCCTAGAAACTCCCTTACCGAACATCTCTGTAACTCATGAGGCTTGGACCCCTCAACTCATAAGGGGTGATCATCCAGTAAATGTTGGGGATAGTGCAAGCTCTTCAGAGACTGCACTGGCCCTAGCACAAGGCTTATTGCTACCTGTTGACATGCAGAAAGAGTCCTCGTCCCCTTGTGATTGGCTTGTATCCACTGGACTCGTCAGTGGAATCAAGGTATTTTGTTTCATAATCTTAATTTTTACCTTTCTCGTGGTACGTTGAAATTCTTATTTTTAATTACTCTTGGACTCTTCAGTTTATCCAAAAAATGGTCATATTGGGACAGAAATTCCAAGAAGCAGAGACAGAGAGAGTCAAACTGCTAAACGACAACACCAGGTTGCTCCGAACAATCTTGAGGCTGGAGAGAGAGAGATAATGCTAAGACGAACTATTCTGAGGCAAAGGGCAAACTCGAGACTGTTGAGGACAGCCTCAACCAGGGTTTGGCAGAACTTGACAGCACCAAAAAAGCTGCGTATGAAGAGGGTTATAAGAAGTGATTCGATGCTACTATGGCCAACTATGTGGAGCAAATGCCGGCTATACAAGACCAGATTTGGGTTGCTTGCTGGGAAGCTTGCTTTACCAAAGCCGGTGTAGCAGACGATTCTCCTCTCTGGATCGAAAATGATCTTCCTAGCGGCCAGGCAGCTGTTACCCATGAACACTTGGAAGACGACGCTGAGCAGCAGATTGAGAATTTCAATGATGCCGAGGAGAATATCCCTACTAAAACTCAGGATGCTCCTATTGATCGTTCCTCTATTCGGGAAATGCCTGACAAGACTGTCAACCTCGAAGAGAACGTTGTTAACGAAGGTGGCCCCAACGCTGCAATGGATGCAAAAGGTCACAATTGACACTGTTCTTGAAATCCAAAACCTGGATTGATTTGGTAAGTATGAATATGCCTTCTAACCCTCAGAATAATTTACAAGTCCTGCGTGACCGTAGTTTTACAACCCTGCGAGGCACCAGTACATCCCTTTCTCTTATTTTTGATGATAACAAAGGTATTCAACCCCGTGTGGTATAACATTTGGTTTTGTTCGGCCATGAACCTTTTCGTGGTTGCTTTAATGTTTTCTGGTATTTCGTTCCATTTAAGTCTTCTCATTCTTGGTCAAGTTCGTAATTTCCTGAAATATTTTCGTATCGAGGGAATGTTACATGTATTCATATGCAATGTTTAGGCTTTATTTGTAAAGCTCTATTCATGCTTTCTGCATGAGTTTCTTCATACCAAAAACAGTAGGTTAGGTTTCTCATACTTCCCCTGAATGTTTCGTATTTAAACAAATCTAAGTCTCTCGTACTTAAATATCTCATACTGTGTTTTAAGTTTCTCATACTTATCAATCTTTAACTTTCTCGTACTTAAAAGCTAGACAAACTTTAAGTTTCACGTACTTAAAAGCTAAACAAACTTTACGTTTCTCGTACTTAAAAGCTAAGTTTTTCATACTTAAATATCTCATACTGTGTTTTAAGTTTCTCATACTTATCAATCTTTAAGTTTCTCGTACTTAAAAGCTAGACAAACTTTAAGTTTCTCGTACTTAAAAGCTAAACAAACTTCAAGTTTCTCGTACTTAAAAGCTAAGTTTTTCGTACTTAAAAGCTAAGTATAAGCATACAATCCCAAATATTTCGTACTTGATGTTTCTTATATTTATTCTAGCGTTTATTCGTACGCTGGTTTCACAATGCATATTTCGTTTATTTAGGTGGGCACGTATACTCGTATGTGGCATTCGTGCCTATTCCCTGCTCCTCAATATGAAAAAGGAAAAATAACGTCGAATTCCATATATTTCATAGTTTTAAAGCAAACATTTCAAAAAAAAAAAAAAAAAGCTTTCTATACTACAAAGAAGTAACTTTATTCATGAGCTTGAACTCAAGGGGGCGTTATTCGTACCCCTTACAACTAATCAATAATAATAATAATAAACAAAGGAGCTTTATTCGTAACTTCCACACAATCACGTAGTGAATCCTAAACAGAATAAAATTAAAAACTCAATTCTTTTAAAGAAAAAATTTTCTCAGATTATGGACATTCCAAGGTCTCGGAATTTGATTACCGTCCAGATCAGCCATTCTATAGGCCCCTATGCCCACAATCTCGGTTACTCGATATGGACCTTCCCAGTGGGCCCCCAGCTTGCCTTCATTGGCTACCTTGGTGTTGCCGAGCACCTTTCATAGTACAAGGTCCCCAACACCAAATTCTTGAGGGTGAACATGCTTGTTATAGCTCTTCATCAGATGTTCATGGTAAGAAGCCAGATGCACTAGGGCCATTTCCCTCATTTCCTCGGCGAGATCAAGCTCAATTTCGAGGGCCCTATCATTCCCCCCACTTTCAACCAATGTAGTCCTGTTGGTTAGAAGGCCAACCTCCAGGGGTATCACTGCCTCTGTTCCATATGCCAATGAATAGGGGGTCTCTCCCGTAGACCTCCTAGGTGTTGTTCGGTGGGCCCACAAGACAAGTGGCAATTCGTCAGGCCATTTCCCTTTTGCTTTGTCCAACCTCTTCTTGATCCCGTCAAGGATGGTCTTGTTGGATGCTTTTGTCTGCCCGTTACTCTGAGGGTAGGTTGGGGTTGAGTAATAATTTCTTATGCCATATTGGGCACAAAAAGCTTTGAATTTTTTCTAGAACTAGGACCCATTGTCAGTAATCAATGAATAAGGGACCCCAAAGTGAGTAATAATACTCTTTCACACGAACCTTTCTATCATAGGTTCAGTGATTTTAGCCAAGGGCTCTGCCTCAATCCACTTAGTAAAATAATCTGTTGCCACCAGCAAGAATTTTCGATTCCCAGTTGCTTTGTGTAGTGGACCCACGATTTCCATTCCACATTGAGCAAATGGCCAAGGACTCGTTAGTGGCACCAAATCTTTCACTAGGGTTCGAATCATTGGTAAGAATTTCTGACACTTCTCACAAATTTTCACATATACCTTAGCGTCTTCCTGCATATGTGGCCACCAATAGCCTTGGGTAATTGCTCGGTGGGCAATGGACCTTCCTCCAGCATGACTCCCACACGTCCCTTCATGAATCTCATGAAGGAATTTCTGCACCATTTCGGGGTGTACACAGAGTAAGTATAGGCCCGTGAAGGATTTTCTGTATAACTTACCCTCTGGGGACAGCCAAAACCTTGCAGACTTGGTTTTAATTTTATGAGCTTCCTTTTTATTAGTGGGGAGCGTTTCATCTCATAAAAACTCCACTATCCGGTCCATCCAACTCGGATCTTGGTGTACTTCCAAGACCAACTCCATACTCCTCCCAATGCTCGGCTCCGTCAAATACTTAACTGCTACCTTCCGTTTGAGTTCTGTTGGAATAGCTGCAACCAACTAAGCCAAAGAATTGACATGAGCATTCTGTCCAGAGCTTACCTGTTCAATGTGAACCTTTTCGAAGGTGTCAAGTAGATCTTTGGCTACTTCCACATACGCTGCCATTTTCTCATTTTGGGCTTGGTATTCCCTGGATAGTTGATTAACGACGAGTTGTGAATCACAATACACCCTGACTCATTTTACTTTCAAAGTTCTTACACTCCTCAATTTAGCTAAAATGCCTTGTACTCCGCCACATTATTCAATGCACTGAAACCAAGCCAAACAGACAGTTCAATCATTACTCCTTCTGCGGGGAAAAGCACAACCCCTATTCCTGAACTAGTGTAACATGCTGATCCGTCAACAAACAACTTCCACACCATGGGATCCTGTTTGGCTGATACCGTATTCTTCACGGCTAGTGTCCCAGTCTCTTACTCCTTTCTCGCAGGGGGCAGTGGTGCCAATGCAGGTGAAAACTCCGCCACAAAATCTGCCAGCACCTGGCCTTTGATTGCTATGCGCGGCTGATAGTCAATATCGTACTAGCTTAACTCGATGGACTATGTCGAGATTCTTCCCGAGAAATCTGCTCTTTGTAGCAGTGATTTCAGTGGGAATTCAGTATAAACCACAACCTTGGGCTTTGGAAATAGTGTGGCAATTTCTTTGTGGCTGTCCTTAGTGCCAAAACAAGCTTCTCTAAAGGCAGATATCTCATTTCTGTATCTAGCAATGTCTTGCTAACGTAGTAAACAGGGATTTGCTCGGTTCCCAAATCCTTTAACAAGACTGCACTTATAGCGTGTTCAGAAACAGCTAAATACAAAACCAAAGACTCACCTGGCTATGGAGTTGACAAAAGTGGAGCCTCGGCCAGGTACTTCTTCAGGTCCTGGAAGGCTTGCTCACACTCTGCTCCCCATTCGAATCTGTCCCTCTTTTTTAGTAACTGAAAAAAGGGTCTACACTTGTCACTTGACCTGCTGATAAATCTATTGATTGCTGCAGCCATTCCAGTCAACCTCTGGACTTCCTTTGTGGTTTTGGGACTTTGTAGCCTTTGTCGGGCCGCAATTTGATTAGGATTGGCCTCGAATCCTCTCATGGTCACTAAATGGCCTAGGAACTTTCTGGAACCGACTCCAAACGCACATTTTGAGTCGTTGAGCTTCAGTTTGTATTCCCTCAGGATTCCGAAAGCCTCTTTCAAATCTGCTATGTGTCCCTATTTAGCTTCACTCTTCACCACCATATCGTCTATGTATACCTCCATAGTCTTGCCAAACAGCTTTTTGAACATGATGGTTGCTAGTCTTTGATACGTTGCCCCTGCATTCCTCAGTCCAAAGGGCATGACACTATAACAGTACAACCCTCGTGGTGTAATGAAAGAAGTTTTCTCCTGATCGGGACCGAACATGTAATAACT
>BPLS01000511.1:656503-672947 GCA_019656275.1 Rhododendron kiyosumense | reverse complement strand
TAATAAATTTCCTTTATTAACGTACCTAAAAATTAGGGGCGTTACAGAACATAGCAATCTGATGATATCCTTGATATGCGTCGAGGAAACTCATTCGTTCGAATCCAGCAGTTGCGTCAACCAACTGGTCTATTCTTGGAAGAAGGAAACTATCTTTTGGACATGCCTTGTTTAGGTCTGTGAAGTCTACACAGACATGCCACTTCCCATTCTTCTTCTTCACAACCACGATGTTGGATAACCACTCTGGGTAATAGACTTCTCGTATTGCTTTGGCTTCCAACAAACGATCTACCTCCTCTATTATAGTATCAACATGCTGTACAACTGCCTTTCTCTTTTTCTGAATGACTGGCTTATGTTGTAGATCAACATTCAAGTGGTGGCAGATCACACTTGCATCTACTCCGGGCATCTCTTTAGGTATCCAAGCAAATACGTCAATATGTTCTTTTAAGAAGCTCACCAACTCAGCCTCCTCCTCTGCTGGCAAGGCTTCCCCAATTAAAAAATACCTTTCGAGATCAATCTCGTTGATCTGTATTTTCTTTAGGCCTTCAACCACTTTTTCAGCTGGGCTTCTTCCAACATCTTCGATAGTCGGTTGATCCGGTGCTTCTAATGTATGAGCATGATGGGCTTTTGGAGCTTTTTTAATGATGGAGATAAAACACTGTTGGGCCACATTTTGGTTGCCTCTAATTTATTCAACCCCATTTGATCCTGGGAATTTTACCAACTGGTGATAGGTTGAGGAAATAGCCCTCATCTTATGCAGCCAGGTCCTTCCTATGATTGCGTTATAGGAAGAAGGGACATCTACAACTAAGAAGTCTGTCCTCAACACCACTGATCCAGTCCGAAGAGGCAATGTTACTTTTTCGAGAGGCCAGACTGCACCTGCACCGAACCCAATCAGGGGTGTTGTAGATTGCTCCAAGTCCGTCTGGGCCAACCCCAGCTTTTTGAACGCATCGTAGTAACTTACCTCTGTACAGCTCTCTGAGTCCACTAGAATTCTCTCGATGTCATATTCCCCGATTTGTAAGGTTATGACCAGAACATCGTTGTGGGGTATTTGGATTTCTCTCAGATCCTCATCTGTGAATGCTATGCTTTCGTTGCACACATCGTTTCATCGCCCTCTCTTGTTTCCCAATCGCATAACGTGCTGGTCGTGCTTGACTTGCCTTTGGAGCAACCTAACCTCATTTCTCGTATAAGGTGCGGCCAACCCAGGTATCATATGGATTACCCCTTTAGGATTCTGCTCGTAATCCAATTCCATGGCTTTCCCTTTGTCCTTGGGGTCTTCCTGGATGAATTCCATGAGATAGCCCCGGGAGACTAAATCATTACGGGATTTTTTGTACATTTCACAATCTTCAGTCATGTGGCCCCAATCTTTATGGTAGCTACAGTGCTGATTCGTAACACATTTTGCGTCTTCATCTCCGCCTAGACTTGGGGGCCATTTGAAGTATGGCTGATTCTTTATTCGATAAAGAATCCTATAAATTGGCTCCTTCCAAACCGTAGTGATAGAAAAGAAAGACTTGGGGTCAGGAGCTTGCTTATCTTTGTACGGCTCTTTCTTCGCTTGCCCGTACTCATTCCTCTCCCTATAAGTCTTAGGCTCTGGCTTATCCACCCTTTTAATAGGTGCCTTTGGCTGTTCGGCTACGATTTTGCCATCCTCCTAGAGTATGTCATCCTCCATCCTCGCATGTTGCTCTATCCTTTCCATTAGTTTAGCCAATATTGCTACCGGGTGCTTATTCAATGAACGGCGTAGCTCTCCCCGAACAGGCAATGCAATTCTTGAAGGTAGCAATAGCATACTCTTCACTGCAATTTTCAATCTCGTTGAAAGTTTCCCAGTACTTCTTTTCATAATCTCTGATCGGCTCGTTTTCTGCCTGATTCATGGTGGAAAGGCTTTCAAACGTTTTTGCGGCTTTCCTGCTTGTCAAGAACCGAGCAGTGAATTCCTCGGTCAACTGCGTCCATCCTTGTATAGATCATGGGGCCAGTTTATGGAACCAAGACAAGGCCACCTTCTTGAGACTCGAAGGGAACATTTTGCACAAGACGGCATCATCCCCATCATGCATAAACATAGCCTGCTGATAGTGCTGTATGTGGGCCACGGGGTTCGCGTTTGTCTCGAAAAGTATGAACGTACCATGCTTCACTCTGCTCGGCAACCTAGCCTCTTGTAGCCTCCTAGCAAAAGGGGAGGATGCTATATTACTCAGTGCTTTTCGTGCTACTTCTCGTGCAGTTACTGTCCCGTCCTCAAGTTCCTTTGTTTTGTGAGTAGTGGCTCTGCCCCAATCAGCATCAGGTCTTTCGTACCTGTCCCGATGATGCTTCCTGGTCTCCTCCTCTTCGGGGGTGGAATCTCGGCTTCTGCTCCTTGTTTTTCATAAGGGAGCCCTTCTCCTTTCTGGTGTGGGACTCTTACCTCTGCTCCTCCTTTTTCGTGGAGAAGCCTTGTATCGCCTTGGAGAGGGACTCCTGCTCTTGTTCCTTCTTCCTCGTGAGGGAGCTTCCTTGTGGACTATAAGAGTCTGCCTGTCACTCCAGGAATTTCTTCGTGAAAGTCCAGAATCTTCTGGGTGTTCTCGTACCCGCTGTAATTCTCTTATCTCATATTCTCGTTCTTTGATTAAACGGATGCATCCCTCGATTTCCTTCCTCTTTTTATCGAGGACATCTTCACAATTATGTATATTTCTTGAATGAGTGACTGATTCCTCTCTTCGGTGGGACTTGCTCTTTCTCGTGGAGCCTGTGGCCGTTCTACCCCCTTTGTCTCTAGAATTGTCTGGGAACATCAGGGGGTCATCTCTGCTTGTCGTTTTCTTGCCATGTCTACCAGTGGGCTATTTCGAAGCACCTGGTAGGGACTTGTCTCCTCCCCCATGTAACTGGTCCTTCGGATTAAATGGTGTGATTGGATCTTTTTCCATCGTGGTAGTTTTTTTGGGGAATTCTATCGTTTCCCACAGACGGCGCCAATTGTAGGAGGATGAAAACAATTGATGCTTCGGATCACTTTGGATTGCAACGGCTTACTCGTGCCACTTCACCGGAACCCTAATTTGTCGTCGGAACCCTAATCTGCAAGATAGACAAGGGGTGAGCGCACCTCTGCCACTCGTGGCAAAGGCCCTTCGATGCTAAAGATAGTATCACGTACTAGTCAATAAACTCTAATTATCAGTAGGAGAATAATCTCAATGCCAAATATTGCGTACCTTTTACCTCTAGGTTTACCTCGTATTTATAGACACCCGTATGTTTGCTGCCCAAGCATCCCTATGGTCCTAGGATTCCTACCTCGTATAGGAAGCCAGGATCTCTTGGATTCTCGTTCCCTTATCGGTCTATTAGCTTAATCCTTTGAGGACTCTTTTTTATAGTTAACCGAACATCCCATTCACATTGGGTGTCTTTCCCAGATCCTATATACTCAGGATCCTATTCTCTTACGGAATAACACCGTTCTGGAACTTTCTAGAGCATTCCTACCGCCTCAGTGTTTAAGGTTGCTTTTTCAACAGTTCTTTCCCTGTTCGGCTATCTTATTGCCGAACAGACTGTCTGATCCTGTGACCTCACATGCAACTAATCCTTATCATTATATTTGGACAAATGATTTCACATGTCTTTTGTCCTTACAATCGCCGAACAGACTATATAGACCAATGACTTCTCATGTCACTGGTTCATATCGCCGTTCACCGCCTTACCCGGCAGTATGACCTGTCATATTTAGCACGTGCTCTCGTACATCACGTGTTCGGCTACTAACTGTACCTGTTCGGGAATACCTCCCTACATCTGGAAAGTCCAAAATAGGGTGTCTACATATACCTCCGACGATCGGTTGATGAACAGTAATGAACATAGCCAGAAGAATCAAAATCTGTGAGACTTGATGCCTTTGTAAAACAAAAATTTTTATGATGGTTTTCCTCTTCTATTTCTTTTTTTATAAAAAATAATAATGTTCTATAGAAAAATAGAACTAGAAGTCTTTACTAAGGATTTTAAGGCCATTATATGGGTGTTTAAAGAGCCTTTCCTGCATTATGTTAGGTATCGAGGAAAAGCCATTTTGGCTTCAAAAGGGACGTCTCTTTTGATGAATAAATGGAAATATTACCTTATCAGTTTCTGGCAATCTTATTTTTACATGTGGTCTCAACCATGAAGGATCCATATAAACCAATTATCCAACCATTCCCTCGACTTTCTGGGCTAGTTCGATTGCGAATCTTTTAGATAAACCTCTTAGAGAATTAGAGGGCCTAGTATACTGCGATTTTTCTTTTGCTAAGCCCATAGCTAAAAAACCTACTTTCTTACGATTACGAGGTTCATTCCAATATGAAATCCAATCCTGTAAAGAAAGCATCCCACTTTTTTTTACTCGATTTACTAAACTTCGTCTCGACAATCTCCATATGTTGTGACGGACAATCAAATCTGTGGCCCTTAGATCTCTCGGAATAACCGATGAAATAGCATCTCACCGTCCGATAGTCGAGCTTCTTCAACTCGGGATTAGATTATATAGTCTTGCCTTTGCAGGACATCCCCAAACATGTAGATAATGAAGGCTCGACATCTTTCCTGTCCACCGCTAATAAGGAGCTTCAGGTGTAGCTTTGCAAGGAACTCGGTTCTGAATATGAAATCAAAGAAGAAAAACAACTTTTAGAGAGAGGAATCGGTATCTAATAAATTCAACGATTCCAGTATAAATAAACGAAAGAAAAAGGGAACGACATCCAAATGAGATCCTAATCTCAAAGGGGATATGGCAAAATTGGTAGACGTTACGGACTTAATTGGATTGAGCCTTGGTATGGAAACCTACTAAGTGATAACTTTCAAATTCAGAGAAACCTCGGGAAAAAAAAAGGGCAATGTTGAGCCAAATCCTTTTTTTGCAAACATAAGCAGGTAAATTTTGTCCCACCGATTTAGATTGATTCAAAATCTCAAAAGCTCGAAGAAATTTATTAGCAAATGGATTAAATGCCAACAGACTATCTTGAATTGTCTTGATGACATCTCTTCTCAAGTGCGGATTTCTGTGATTGCAAAGCATTTAGAGCAGACTCAGGGTTGTAGATGTACAAATGAGAATAAATCGCTTCATGCCCTGGTTGTGGCAGCAATGATCCTGTTCGATGACGTAATTCACCATGGATAGTGAACGATAAAGGCCCTCTTTTTTTAAGCACTATTGTGTAGGGAGTTATTCCCGAATAGGCATAGCTAGTAGCTGAACACGTGATGTACGGGAGCATGTGGTAAATACGACAGGTCATACCGCCGAGCATGGCGGAAAATGGCAATATGGACCAGTGACATGAGAAGTCATTGGTCCAGACAGTCTGTTCGGCAATAAGATAGCCAAACAAGGAAAGAACTGTTGAAAAAGCAACCTTAAACCCTAAGGCGGTAGGAACGCTCTAGAAGGTTCCAGAACAGTAATATTCTGAAAAGGGATGAGATCCCGAATATGTAGGATCTTGGGAAGACACCCAAAGTGAATGGGATGTTCGGCCAGTTATGGAAAAAAGTCCTAAAAAGGATTAAGGTAATGAACTAGTAAGGGAACGAGAATCCAAGAGATCCTAGGTTCCTATACGAGATAGGAATCCTAGGGCCAAAGGGATGCTTGGGAAGTAAGCATCTATGAATCTATAACTACGAGGTAAACCTAAAGGTAAAAGCTACGCAATATTTGGCATTCATATTGTTCTCCTACTGATAATTAGGGTTTATTAACTAGTACGTGATACTAACTTTGGCATCGGAGGGTCTTTGCCACGAGAGGCAAAGGTGCGCTCACCCCTTGTCTGTCTTGCAGATTAGGGTTCCGACGACAAATTAGGGTTCCGGTGAAGAGGCACGAATAAGCCGTTGCAATCCAATTGAACCGAAGCATCAATTGTTTTCATCCCCCTACAATTGGTGCCGTCTGTGGGAAACGAACCAATTTTTCCTGAAAAATAATCATGATGGAAGAAGATCCAGTCACGTCGTTTAGTCCAAAGGACCAGTTGGGTGGGGGAAGAGATAAATCCCCACCAGGTGCTCTGAAAAAGCCCACTGGTAAACATGGCAAGAAAACAACAGGCAGAGATAACTCCAAAGAAAAAGGAGACAAAATTGCCACTGGCTCCACGAGAAGGAGCAACTCCCACCGAAGAGGAGAGTCAGTCACCCATTCAAGAAGCATACATAATCATGAAGATGTCCTTGATAAAAAGAGAAAGGAAATTGAGAGATATGCTCGTTTAATCAAAAAACGAGAATATAAGATAAGAGAGTTACAGCGGTATGAGAACACCCAGAAGATTATGGACTCTCACGAAGAAATTCCAGGAATGACAAACAGGCTATGGAAATCCATAAACATACTCATTCACGAGAAAGAAGGAGTAGGAGCAGGAGTCCTATCATAACGCGGAATGAAGCTTCTCCACGAAAAAGGAGGAGCAGAAGTTAAAGCCAAACACCGGAAAGGTGAAGGGCTTCTTCACGAAAAAGGAGGAGCAGAGACTGAAGTTCCACCCCTGAGGAGGAAGAAACAAGGAAGCATCACCGGGATAGGTACGAGAGGCCTGATGCTGATTGGGCCAAAGCCAAGGCTCGCAAGACGAAGGAACTCGAGGATGGGACAATGACTGCACGAGAAGCAGCACGGAAGGCCCTGGGTAATATTGCAGCCTCCCCCTTTGCAAGGAGGCTACAAGAGGCTAGGTTGCCGAGCAGAGTGAAACACGGTACGTTCTTACTTTACAAGACAAACGCAGACCTCGTAGCTCACATACAGCACTCTCAGCAGGCTATGTTCATGCACGATGGGGATGATGCCATCTTGTGCAAGATGTTCCCTTCGAGTCTCTGTCTTGGTTTCATAAACTGGCCCCATGATCCATACGAGGACGGAGGCAGTTGGCTGAAGAATTCACTGCTCGGTTCTTAACAAGCAAAAAAGCCCCAAAAACGTTTGAAAGTCTTTCCACCATGAAGCAGGTAGATAACGAGCCGATCAGAGATTATGCAAAGAACTGGGAAACTTTCAACGAGATTGAAAGTTGCAATGAGGAGTATGCTATTGCAACCTTTAAAACTGGTTTGCCTGTTCGGGGAGAGCTGCGTCGTTCATTAAATAAACATCCGGTAGCAACGTTGGCTAAACTGATGGAACGGATAGAGCAACACGTCAAAATGGAGGATGACGTACTCCAGGAGGATGCTAGAATTGTTGCCGAACAGCCAAAGGTACCCGTTAAAAAAGGGGATAAGCCAGAGCCTAAGACTTAAAAGGAGAGAAAGGAATACGGAAAGGCCAAGAAAGAGCCGTACAAGGATGAGAAAGCTCCTGACCCCAAATCTTTCTTTTCTATCACCACGGTTTGGAAGGAACCAATTTATAGGATTCTTTATCGAATAAAGAACTAGCCATACTTCAAGTGGCCCCCAAGTCTTAGTGGAGATAAGGACGCAAAACGTGCTACGAATTAGCACTGCAGCTACCACAAAGATTGGACCATGTGACTGAAGATTGTGAGATGTACAAAAGATACCTTGATGATTTGGTCTCTCGGGGCTATCTCAAGGAATTTATCCAGGAAAATCCCAAGGACAAAGGGAAAGCCATGGAACTAGATTACAAGCAGAATCCTAAAGGGGTAATCCACATGATACATGGGTTGGCCACACCTTATACGAGAAATGAGGTTAGGCTATTGCAAAGGCAAGTTAAGCACGATCAGCACGTGATGCGATTGGCAAACAAAAGAGGGCGAGAGAACGATGTGTGCAATGAAAGCATAGCGTTCACAGATGATGATCTGGGAGAAGTCCAAATACCCCACAACGATGCTTTGGTCATAACCCTACGAGTTGGGGAATATGACATCGAGAGGATTCGAGTGGACTCAGGGAGTTATACAGCGGTAATGTACTACGATGCGTTCAAGAAGCTGGGGCTGGCCCAAACGGACTTAGAGCAATCTATAACACCCCTGATTGGGTTCGGTGCAAGAGCAGTCTGGCCTCTTGGAAAAGTAACATTACCTGTTCGGGTAGGATCAGTGGTGTTGAAGACAGACTTTTTAGTTGTAGATGTTCCTTCTTCCTATAGCGCGATTATAAGGAGGACATGGCTACACAAAATGAGAGTTGTCTCCTCGACTTACCACCAGATGGTGAAATTCCCAAGATCCAATGGGGTTGAAGTAATTAGAGGCAATCAGAAAGTGGCCCAACAGTGTCTAATTTCCATCATTAAAAGAGCCCCAAAGGCCCACCACGTTCATACATTAGAAGTACCAGACCAACCAACTATCGAGAATGTTGGAAGAAGTCCGGCATAAAAGGTGGTAGATGGCCTGGAGAAAATTCAGATCAACGAGACTGATCCTGAAAGATATTTTTTAATCGGAGAATCATTGCTAGCAAACGAAAAGGCTAAATTGATAAGATTTTTGAAGAAATATGTCGATGTATTTGCATGGGTGCTAGAGGAAATGCCTGGAGTAGATGCAGGTGTGATCTGTCACCATTTAAATGTTGATCCTCCGCAAAAGCCGGTCATTCAGAAAAAACAGAGGGCAGCTGTGCAGCATGTGGATATTGTAATTGAAGAGGTTGATCATTTGCTAGAGGCCAAAGCAATACATGAAGTTTAATACCCAGAATGGTTATCCAACACTGTGGTTGTAAAGAAGAAGAATGGGAAGTGGCGTGTCTGTGTAGACTTCACAAACCTAAATAAGGCATGTCCAAAGGATAGTTTCCCTTTTCCAATGATAAACCAGTTGGTTGATGCAACAGCTGGATACGAGTGAATGAGTTTCCTCGACGCGTATCGAGGATATCATCAGATTGCTATGTTTGGTCTTGATCAAGAGAAGACTTTTTTTATCACACCACGAGGGTTGTAATGCTATAGCGTCATGCCATTTGGGCTAAGAAACGCTGGGGCAATGTACCAAAGACTTGCAATCATCATGTTCAAAAAGTTGCTTGGCAAGACTATGGAGGTTTACATAGATGATATGGTGGTGAAGAGTCAAGATAAACAGGGACACATAGCAGATTTGAAAGAAGCTTTCGAAATCCTGAGGGAATACAAACTGAAGCTCAACGTCTCAAAATGTGCGTTTGGAGTCGGTTCCGGAAGGTTCCTGGGCCATTTGGTGACCATGAGAGGGATCGAGGCTAATCCTAATCAAATTGCAGCCTTGCAAAGGCTACAAAGTCCCAAAACCACAAAGGAAGTCCAAAGGTTGACCGGAATGGTTGCAGCACTTAATAGATTTATCAGCGGTCAAGTGATAAATGCAGAGCCCTTTTTTAGTTATTGAAAAAGAGGGAGGAATTCAAATGGGGAGCAGAATGCGAGCAAGCCTTCCAGGACTTGAAGAAGTATCTGGCTGAGACTCCACTTTTGTCAACTCCATAGCCAGGTGAGTCTTTAATTTTGTACTCAGCTGTTTCTGAACATGCTGTAAGTGCAGTCCTGTTAAGGGATTTGGGAACCGAGCAAATCCCTATTTATTATGTTAGCAAGACATTACTAGATGCAGAAACGAGATATCTGCCCCTAGAGAAACTTGTCCTGGCACTTAGGACAGCCACAAGGAAATTGTCACACTACTTCCAAAGCCACAAGGTTGTGGTTTATACTGAGTTCCCACTGAAATTACTGCTACGAGTAGATTTCTCGGGAAGGATCTTGACGTGGTTCGTTGAGTTAAGCCAATATGATATCGATTATCAGCTGCGCACAGCAATCAAAGGCCAAGTGTTGGCTGATTTTGTCGCAGAGTTTTCTCCTACAGTAGCTCCCATGCCTCCTACGAGAAAGGAACAGGAGACTAAGACATTATCCATGAAGAACAAAGTCTCAGCCGAACAGGACCCTATGGAATGGAAGTTATTCATTGACGGGTCAGCTTGTAATACTGGTTCAGGAATTGGGATTGTCCTTTTTCCTCCTGAAGGAGTAATGATTGAACTATCTGTTTGGCTTGGTTTCAGTACATCAAATAATGTGGCGGAGTATGAGGCACTCTTAGCTGGATTGAGGAGTGAAAAGACCTTGAAAGTAAAATGAGTCAAGGTGTATTGTGATTCACAGCTCGTGGTTAATCAGTTGTCCGAGGAATACCAAGCCCGAAATGAGAAAATGGCAGCGTATGTGGAAGCAGCCAAAGATTTGCTTGATACCTTCGAGAAGGTTCACATTAAACAGATAAGTTCTGGACCGAATGCTCATGCCGATTCTTTGGCTTGGTTAGCCGCAGCTGTCGCAACTGAACTCAAGCAGAGAGTAGCAGTTGAGTATCTGACAGAGCCGAGCATTGGGAGAAGTGTAGAGTTGGTCTTGGACGCGAACCAAGGTCCGAGTTGGATGGACCCGATTGTGGGGTTTTTACGAGATGAAACGCTCCCACTGATAAAAGGAAGCTCATAAGATTAAGACCAAGTCTGCAAGGTTTTGGCTGTCCCAGAGGGTAAGCTATACAAAAAATCCTTCACGGGCCCATATTTGCTATGCGTACACCCCGAGATGGTGCAAAGATTTCTTCACGAAATCCACGAGGGAACATGTGGGAGTCATGTTGGAGGCAGATCCATCGCCCACCGAGCAATTACCCAAGGCTACTGGTGGCTATACATGCAGGAAGATGCAAAGGTGTATGTGAAAATTTGTGAGAAGTGTCAGAAATTCTCACCAATGATTCGAACACCAGCAGAAGACTTGGTGCCATTAACGAGTCCTTGGCCATTTGCTCAATGGGGAATGGACATTATGGGTCCACTACACAAAGCAACTGGGAATTGAAAATTCCTACTAGTAGCAACGGACTATTTTACTAAGTGGATTGAGGCAGAACCACTGGCCAAAATCACTGAACCTATGATAGAAAGGTTCATGTGGAAGAGTATCATCACTCGCTTTGGGGTCCCTTATTCATTGATTACTGACAATGGGTCCCAGTTCCAGAAAAAGTTCAAAGCTTTTTGTGCCCAGTATGGGATACGCAACTATTACTCAACTCCAGCCTACCCTCAGAGTAATGGGTAGGCAGAGGCGTCCAATAAGACCATTCTTGACGGGATCAAAAAAAGGCTGGACAAAGCTAAAGGAAAATGGCCTGATGAATTACCACTTGTCTTGTGGGCCCACGAAACAACTCCTAGGAGGTCTGCGGGAGAGACTCTCTATTCATTAGCATATGGCACAGAAGCAGTCATATCCCTAGAGGTTGGCCTTCCAACCAATAGGACTGCATTGGTTAAGAGTGGGGGCAATATCAGGGCCCTCGAAATCAAGCTTGATCTCGCCGAGGAAAAGAGGGAAAGAGCCCTGGTACATCTAGCTTCTTACCAGGAACAGCTGATGAAGAGATATAACAAGCACGTTCATCCTCAAGAATTTGGTGTTGGAGACCTTGTACTATGAAAGGTGCTCGGCAACACCAAGGTAGCCAACGAAGGCAAGCTAGGGGCCAACTGGGAAGGCCCGTATCGAGTAACCGAGATTGTGGGCATAGGGGCCTATAGATTGGCTGATCTGGACAGTAATCCAATTCCGAGGTCTTGGAATGTCCATAATCTGAGAAAATTCTTTGTTTAGAAGAATTGAGTTTTCATTTTGCACTAAGTGATTGTGTGGGAATTACGAATAAAATTCCCTTGTTTTAGTTTTTGATTTTATTCTGTTTTAGTTGCATAGGGTACGAATAACGCCCCATTGAGTTCAAGTTTATGAATAAAGTCATTTCTTTCTAGTATATCAAGCTTTTTGAAATGTTCGTTTTGGAAATATGAAATATGAAGTTTGGTATTATTTTCCTTTTTCATATTGAGGAGCAAGGGATTGGCACAAATGCCATGTACGAATACACTTATCCTTACCGAAAGTAAACAGATAGCTTGATAACAGCGCATGAATAAAAGCTAAAAATAAGTATGAGATACTTAAAGTACGAGAGACTTAGATCCGTTCTTTAAGTATGAAAAAACTTAAAGAAGTATGAGATACTTAAGTATGAGAAACTTACAGATATCTAAGTACGAATATACTTAGTAGAATCTGAATACGAACAAACTTCAGGGATGCATACAAGAACATGCAGAAATTAAGTACGAAATACTTGAGCAACAAATATAACGAGATATGTACATCTAACTAAAAACAAGGTTCTTAGCCAAAAATATGCATCAGAAACGTACGAGCATATGCACTACGAATGTCAATATTTGTTCATGCAAAGTCGAGCAAAATGAGACAGCCACGAATGGCCACCCAAAAACCAAATGTTATGCCACAAGGGGCCGAATACCTGTATCATCAAAAGTAAAGAATGTACTGATGCCTCGCAGGGCTGCAAAACTACGATCACGCAGGACCTGCAAATTGTTCTAAGGAGTTAAGTGGATCATTAATGATCATACTTACCAAAGCTAATCCAAGTCTTGAATCTCTGGGGGAGACTCGTATGAGGCTCCTGCAGCAACTTCGGTACTGGAATCACCACCAGTAGTATTTTCTTCCAGGTTGATGGGGTCGTTGGTCTCCTCTCGAACAGGTGAACGTTCAACCATGGATTCATTAGGTATGTTCTCTACAGCATCAGCAAAATTCTTAATCTGTTGCTCGAGATCGTCCTCTGGATGCTCCACTGGTTCACGCACATTCACTGCACGGGTGCTTAGTAGATCATTAACTTCCCAGAGAGGGGAATCCTTAGCAACCCCCACCTTTGTCAGACACGCCTCCCAGCAGGCAGCCCAGATCTGGTCTTGTGCGGCTAGCATTTGCTCCACATAGTTGGCCGTGGTAGCATCGAATCCCTTCTAATAGCCCTCCTCGTATGCAGCCTTCTTTTTGCTATCGATTTCTGCCAAAGCCTGGTCGAGGCTGTCCTTGGCAGTCTCAAGTCTGCCCTTCGCCTTAGTATAATCCGCTTTAGCATTGTCTCTCTCTCTCTCTCCAGTTTCGTTATTGTTTGAAGTTGCCTGGTGTTATCCCATAGAAGCCTGTTCCTTTCGGATTCAATTTCTTGAAACTTCTGGCCAAACGTGACCATCTTTTGAATAAACTGAAAATACCCAAGTAAAAAAAAATGCGTGTTACGAATAAACACAAAAGAAATCTAAAGCTTGGTTAGAGTAACCTACCTTTATTCCACTGACGAGACCAATGGAAACAAGCCAATCAGATGGAGATTTTGCTTCCTTCTGCACGTCCACCGGAAGCAGCAGCCCTTGAGCAAGTGCTATTGCCATTTCCGAGGAGCTGGCACTATCCCCGATGTGCATGGGACGATCTCCCCTAATGAGTATGGGAGCCCATGATTGGGGAAGTGCTTGAGGAGGTGGTGATTGGGGCTGAGATGTGCCCCCATTAGCTTGTGCGACTAAGGTAGTTGGGTCTTCAGTCCTGGAGCGCTTATCTCGATGAGCATCTCCAGCCTCAAGAGAGGCATCAGACTCACGAAGAGATAGGGTAGACTGGCTGGTGCCCCCCTGTTACGACGGGCAGGTGGGGGAGCACGCCCAGTAGAGGTTGCACGGCTGATGCCACGCCTCCGTGCAGACACGGTAAGTAGAGAACTCAAATTCACAGGCTGATGAGCCATGATACCTGAAGCCGTTGGGGATGGGGAGTAGCCGGAGGAGGAAGATTGACAAGTGCTGTGATGGGGTGCTGACTGTTCGAGCTGGAGTTGGGAGGAGGTCTGTCATAGATAGGACCTTCTTAGTATCAAGCGAGGTAGTGGCACGCCCTCTTAAATAGAATTTCACCCGATTGCCCAGCGATCGTCACTCCAGCGTTGGATCCTAAGCTCCTTGGCTGGGGAGCAGAAGAAGTTGAGGCACCACTGGTGCTGGGGTTCGCAAGCCTTTTGTCTATAAAACCCTTGTTGGCAGGGTCGTAGCCCAGCAGGACGTTCGCGTCACAACCATAGCCAACAGTGCGGGTACTAGGCTCTCCTGTGTACCTGAGAACCTAGTTGATATCAGTTGTTCGGATGTAACTAGGCTCCCGTCTGGGGCGCTTGTTAGCGTTATCCGCTGCACAAATGAAGCACAACGAGAATTAGAAACATAAAGAAGTTATGGAAAGGCAATAAAAGATAATTACAAAGTAAAATCGAAGCATACGTGGGTAGCCCCATATGTGGGGGCAGTGCAACGCCACCACTTGGCCGTCCTCCCCAATAGGCTCGAACGCTCCGGTGACGTAGAGGAAATCAATCTCGTGGTCACAAGCAGAGTTTGGCAAGTTGAGCACGAGACGCTTGTCTACTTTTCTAACCTTGAAATAATATGTGTTGTATTCGGGGTTTAGAACGATGCTATACCACCACTGGATGTCCCAAATTCCCAGTTGGGTCCCCAAAATCCTATTCAGAGGTACGATCCCCATCACTAGCCTAAATACGTTCATTGAAACTTACATGGGGGTGAGACGATACCAGTTCAGAACTTGGCGGAGTAGGGGATGGAGGGGGAAACGAACTCCACCCTTGACAATGGCCGCGATAGGGATACACATTCTATCCCACGAGCCTCCATCTCTGTCCGCACCCAGAGGGGCGAGTTCAAGCCCAACGTTATCAGGAATATTGTATTTTGTCCTAAATGCCGCCATGGCGGCAGGGGTTTCACACAATTTCCTAAATTTGCTAGGTTTGAGAGGATTTTCGTTTTCATCAGCCATGGGGACTGGAAGAAGTTCGAGAGACGAAATGAAATCTGAAAATGGGTATGAGTAAAACCCTAAAATCTGAGAATGAAATCTCAAAAGAATGAAAAGAAAGAAGAGAGGAATAGCTTACTGTAAGGGAAGCCGGAGGCGCAGTCAAAATCGTAGACGGCGGCGATGGCAGTTGAACCTTTTGTCTGGATTTCTAGGAAAAGAGAATGAGGATTTGGGTTTTTGGAGGAAAAACCCAAAAACCCCTTTTTCTATAAGTTTAAAGATGGGAGACAGAAATGAAACGTCTCATCTCACACCGTTATATGAAAAGTAACGTGACAACAGGGGTTGAACGGATGCTGTTTTGACGTCGCTTAAACAAAACGTCAGTTCAAAATTAATGCGAGGCATACGAAGCGTGCCACGTGGAGTCACTACCCCGAGATGGTATAATGATAAGGGCGCCAAAAGCATCAATGAGTATTGATATAGTGACTACTGCCCGGGATTAGAGAAGTTCGGCTCAAAGTCTAATTTTTAGCATTACCAGTTCTCCCTGAACAGTGTCAAACGAGCAAAGCTGGGGAGCGATTGTAGGGAGTTATTCCCGAACAGGCACAGCTAGTAGCTGAACACCTGATGTATGAGAGCACGTGGTAAATATGATAGGTCATACCGCCGGGTATGGCAGAAAACGGCGATATGGACCAGTGACATGAAAAGTCATTGGTCCAGACAGTCTGTTCAGCAATAAGATAGCCGAACAAGGAAAGAATTGTTGAAAAAGCAACCTTAAACCCTGAGGCGGTAGGAACGCTCTAGAAGGTTCCAGAACAGTAATATTCTGAAAAGGGATGAGATCCCGAATATGTAGGATCTTGGGAAGACACTCAACATGAATGGGATGTTCGGCCAGCTATGGAAAAAAGTCCTAAAAGGGATTAAGGTAATGAACTAGTAAGGGAACGAGAATCCAAGAGATCCTAGGTTCCTATACGAGATAGGAATCCTAGAGCCAAAGGGATGCTTGGGAAGTAAGCATCTATGAATCTATAAATACGAGGTAAACCTGGAGGTAAAAGGTATGCAATATTTGGCATTCATATTGTTCTCCTATTGATAATTAGGGTTTATTAACTAGTACCTGATACTAACTTTGGCATCGGAGGGCCTTTGCCACGAGAGGCAAAGGTGCGCTCACCCCTTGTCTATCTTGCAGATTAGGGTTCCGACGACGAATTAGGGTTCCGGTGAAGAGGCACGAATAAGCCGTTGCAATCCAATTGAACTGAAGCATCAATTGTTTTCATCCCCCTACATCTTGTATCTAATATAGCACCAAGACTTGTAAAAGCATTAGTTGCATTATACTCTCAACTTTGATGACGAAATGATTTTGATTGCTCATCATTGCTATCATATAACTCTTGTAGCACCAACCGGGGTGCAATAAGGGATGGTAGCTTAATCTTTCCTTGCAGGTAGCAAGTTCCAAAAAGTGGATGTATTAAAGATGAATTGGTCAACTTTTCACCTATCTAATACAAGGCTTTCCAATGAAGACATGATACATCCATCCTCCCGAGAAAATGACGATTGAGATAACTGTTAGCTTGAGGATCAACCCCTACGTTTGTAGATTCATCCTCCTCTAACTCATCATCAATAGATTGATTTCCAAGAGGTAGC
>BPLS01000511.1:632343-656493 GCA_019656275.1 Rhododendron kiyosumense | reverse complement strand
CTACATATACATGTTAACACATATGTGAAGTAAAAACACAAAAAAAAAAAAAGGTATTGAAATAGAAACATATCAAAGACAAATGAAAAAATAGATTGATTTCCAAGAGGTAGACTACATATACATGTTAACACATATGTGAAGTAAAAACACAAAAAAAAAGAAAAAAAGAAGAAGGTATAGAAATAGAAACATATCAAAGACAAATGAAAAAATAGATTGATTTCCAAGAGGTAGACTACATATACATGTTAACACATATGTGAAGTAAAAACACAAAAAAAGAGAGGATAGAAATAGAAACATATCAAAGACAAATGAAAAAAATTTACCGATGAATTGGAGCTAAAAATGTGCCTGGCATAGCAAGAAGTTCTTTGTCAATATTCCGTGGAGGAGTTGCCACGGCTAGAAACTCTTCCTCGATATTCCTAGGAGGCATTGAATTGAAGGATGACACATTTCAGAATCAGATTCTTCGATAATGCTCGGCATAGCTACAGATTCTTCGATATGAGGTATTGAATGTTTGCGTGCCTGGGGTTCATGATGACATAGCATACTATCCACAGTTATTGCAAAATAGTCCCTCAAATTTGGTGTTTTAGGAAGCACCACAACTGATGATGACTGGAAGGCATGTGAAATCATTGCTCGCTTTGGTGCTGGAATTTCTATAGATGTAGAATTCAATTGATTGCTATTTGTTGCCATCATGCCACATTCTAGGCATCCACGTCGACGACGACTTGGTGTTAAAGACGGAAAGAATGTGGGCCGCCTCGGTTGAACGTATTCTCCTGCTCTCTCTTGTCCACATCGTAAGCATTGGGCCTTTGATATAACATTATCATTAGGTGCCTACATGGTGGATGAAATAACTTTAGAGTTTTGATATAGACAAGTGATAAGCACCCAAGATTTTATAATCTTGGTGCTTAAAGTCCTTTAATTTGTAGCGTTTGGTTCCCTAATATATTATTTTTATTCCATGTTGCACATAAGGTTGTGTTTTGATAGTTTCAGGTAATACGTGGAACTACGGCGGTTTTTATCGCCAAGGATCGCTCTCGGAAGCATCCAAGTGTCCAAAGTTGTGTGGCGGCTTCCCACCAAGTCCCAACGGGTGTTTGATTGAGCGGCGACAAGTGATCGAGTCTTCGTCGGGTCATTTGGAACAAGGACAAGCTGGATTTAGTTTTCTGCCAACCCTGAACCGATACTGGGGGTTGCCTAGTACCAGTACGTGATGTCCAGAGTTGGGATTTTTTTTAGCATAATTGAAGACCTCGTACTAGTACTGGGAGTCGGCCAGTATCGATTCAGCCTGCAAAAAATATCCACGTTTTTGCTACTTCTTCAACCTTCCACTTTTGGGATATTTTCTACTTTTGGCTACTTTTAAGATATTTTTGAGATACTTTGAGAGAGAGAAGTGGCCACCTTGTATAAATAGGCCACCCTCTCTCTTCTTTATCTCTCCCTCTCTCTCATTCAATACAACTTTAAGTCTTTTAAGGTTTTTTAACTCCATTAATACTCTCAAGCTTTCTAGGTTAATTTCTTCAAGAACTCTTTAATGTATTTATCGTTTGTTAATTTCTTATTTATTAAAGTTGTTTGTACGGACTAGATCCTTTATAATATCAAGTTTGTTTTCGATTTCTTCGGTTAAAAGTAATGTCTTGTTTTTATGCTTTGGCCTATGCTTTAGCTATGTGTGAGTAGTGACTTGGTTAAGTCTCGGGGTAATCTTTCCCGAGAAGTTAGGTGGTTATTTGGTTCTCAAACCTTTGGGCTTAATAACATGATTTTCGGAATATGCCTTAACTTGCATTTTTGGTCAAAACAAGGGGTGTTAACTCCTTGGTAAGGTGCTTAGTCAAGTGGTCTTAACAAGCGGCTCACCGAGGACTCGTGGCCTCCTATGTGTTCGATTAATTTGTCAAACAAGTTGGTTTGCCTCCATTTAATCACATCTTTCAATAAACGTAATCATTAAAGTTAAATCTTCTAGGCGTGAGCACGCAGTCGTGTCGCTCGCTTGAGTTATAATCAAGAACCGATAACGGCTTTTGTCAAGGGTTAGACGATCCCTAGACTTGCCTCTTTTAGTTCATAAAACTTGGTTCTAGTCTTTTTCATTTTTACTTCCACCGTTTAAAGCAAAACCAAGTTGGCCGTCTTAAACGCTGGAATCCACCATATAAAACCTACAAACCGATTAAGCTTTCTTCGAATTCCCTGTGGTACAATCTCGGTCTTACCGGTTTATTATGCTACCGACGATCTAGCCCTACGCTTGGAGTTTCCAACCTTATATTTGAAGGCAAGGTTTTCGAAGCTGAAGCAAAAAGACAATAAAAATTATTGGTCCCACAAAAAAGAGAGAGAACTTGAAGAAATGTGTACAAAATCATACCACTTTAGGTGCATCGTTTTCTTTACATCCACAAATTGCTATTGCTTTTGCCTTTTCCTTAAGAAAAGAATAAGATTAATAATATTTCAGAATATATGTATTAACAAACATCCTGATGTAATTAATAGGCATACCCTATGCATGTGAATCTGATTCAATTCTCGCTCATCACGGACCACTACGCCAACATTCTTTTCTTGAAGAAACCTAACCTATACAATAGAAAATGAAAAATGAAGAACTGTGATCAATAGAAAATGAAAAATAAAGAGTTAAAGTTTATCTTACAGTTTTCTCCAAATCACCATCCAGCATAGATTTCTTTCCCTTGGCTACACAGATGGCCTTCCCTTTCCCTTTAGAAAGTTCCATTGCTCCTGGAACACAAATCGACAGTTAGGATAAAAGTGTTTTCACTGAAACACAAAGCCTAGAAAATTGAAAAAAACAAACTCATAGAGATGAGAATATCGAGATGCTTCAAGGGTTGAAGGACGCTAGCTCTAACCTAGCTGTGACCATCATAATATTTGCCGATTGACAAAAAAAAAAAAAAAAAACCTCTATGAATCCCACACTGCCGAAGTCTCCTAAAACTAAAAAGTCTACTGAAGTGCCCTAAAACTAACCAACCAATCCCCCCTACAAATTAATTTTAGACCATATTGGAGGTTATTGGAGAAAGAGCTCCTGGTCAAGGTCACCTTCGGCGAGAGAAAGAAAGAGTGATTGGTCAAAAGCAGAGAAATAAAAAGGCACAAAAAGCATACCACTCGCTAAGCAAGCTTCCAATCTTGATGATGATGACAATATTAGAGGGTGATTATACTCTTGCCCCTATCGCATATAGTTACTCGGAAAGAGAAAAAATGAATTAGCATCAAGAACGACTATAAAATGATGGGCCACAAATGCATAGCAGTAATGCGAAACCAAAGTTATTTTGAAAGGTTAAACCCCAGAAGACACTATTTCCTAGCACAACGCTTCTAATCTTAGAGCTCCAACAAAAAATGAGAAAAAAATCAATTTTATACCGTTATTGAGTGTTTGTCCGTGAGACTGAAAAATGAAATTGATTACCAACGTTGGGAAAGATGGTTATGGAAAAGTCGGGTACAAAAAGGTCACCCAAAGGTTATAATGATGGGTAACTTCAGTTTTGGAAATGGTTTTTCAAGAGCCCAAAAAACCCCTTGGGTGGAGGTGCAAAATCAAAAGTACACAAAACCCAGAACATGCATTTTCACAAACACGTTGTAGGCATTCTCCTGAACATGCATTTTCACAAACATACCTTCTCAAAAGTAGAGAGGTAAGAGGGCCGAGAGGGGTTTTTGGTGGTGGTGTTCCGATGGTAGTGCGCTACGAGCTCGTTGTGTCCGGGTGTGTTCCATTGCTAAGCGAGGCAGGGCCAGCGGGGTTGGCTAAGAAGGTGCATCCGTGAGTCAGAGCTGCTAGTTAGATCGGTGGAGTCCACCGATCATTTGGGATTTAAAACGTTTGTATGAGAGAGAGAGAGAGAGAGAGGGGGGGGGGGGGGGGGTTTGAAACATTGAAGGAAAAGACGAAGTACGGTGAAGGAGACATGTATGGCAGTTGTGTAATTTAGCTTAAAACTATGGGCTCTTTAATGAAATGAGGAGAATGCCTCTCAACCGTTGGATCAAACAAATCTAGACCATTCCAACAACTTGTCCCCACACCCTTCTGTTTTATAATAGAAATTGATTTTTGCAACGAGTCCTACCAAAATACTACGAAATAAACGAGGGGGATGATAATGATGAGTTCGAGGGGTGAACCATACCCAGATGCACTACTTCCTTTAGGGGAAAATGACGATCAATGACATGTTTTGATAATTAATACCCGCCAAGGAGATACTGTGAACATTTGTTAATGCTGAAAATGTCCTTGTCGGGTATTACTTATCAAAATACGTCTTGGGCCGTCATTTTCCTTTCCTTTAGTTCTAGTTAGGGGTGTCAAATGAACTGGTTTGAGCCAAATCAGATAAGTTGTAAGTGGGTTGGGTCTTTAATGGATCATTAACCCATTTAGAACCCATTAGTTAGGAGGGAAATGACCCATACCAACCTGATCTATTTATTTAAAATTAAACCCAACTTGCCCATTAACTCAATTACATATACATTAAAATTTAAAATGACTAAAATACCCATGTACATTGAAATGACCATATTACTCTTGTCTATTATACATGCACCCACTATCTTTGGGGCTCTACTTTTCAGTTTTTCAAATTTTTTTTTTTTTTTGAGAGAGAGAGAGAGAAGAGAGAGAGATATGGGTGGGAAAAAGGGGGTCGGGTTTTATCGATAGGAGTTTATCAATATTCGACTGATCTATATTCAACATGCCTATTCATTCCGTCCATATTTAACTCATGATCCATTTTAAGCCGTCCAAATTTGTCAAATCTGTTCATTTGTCACCTCTAATTTGAAAATAAACCACATCAATCTCAATTTTGCAAACAAAACCAACACAAAGACAATGACTCAAATAACCAGAAGGCTTTGAAATGGAGGTTCTCTTTCGCAGTGCTTAGGCTAGATTTGGAGTCATTTTGACTTTTTTTTTTTTTGTTGTTATTCAAATATTTTTTGTCTTTGTTTGTTTTACATCAAACTTTTGTGACTTAATGATTCGTCTCAACGAAAGATATCGAAAAAGTAAAAAATTATGATCGAAACTCATAACTTTTTTCAAAAAGACAAAAATAAGTAAAATCTTTTTTACTTATTTTTGTCTTTTTATTCAAAAGAATTACGAATTTCAAACATAAATTTGTACTTTTCCGATTCCTCACGTCTAGACAAATTAATAAGTCTCAAAAATTTGACTCAAAACTAACAAATGCAAAACTAAAAAAATGATTAAAAATAAAAAAATAAATCACTTGACTGTATCCTAAAAAGTTCCAATGTAACTTGCAGAAGAGACCTATGAAAAAGTACCAAATAAGAAGAGAAAAGGCATTATGCTGCACTCTGCTTCTTAAGCTTTGCAAGTTCCTGCCGCACAGCTCCAGCTTGGGGAGAGTGGTCGAGGGAGAAAGGATCAAAATCACCGATGAAGGGTTTTTTTTGGATCATGTTCATTACTTATTGGAACATTTAAATTGTTCCAATTAAGACCCAATTAATAAATGGGTTAGATGGGTTGGAACCATTCTAACCCAACTAATAAATGAGTTGGATTGGGTCTATTTTCTAGTGGGTGGATTTGGGTTGATTAATGGGCTTAGATTCAATTTGTCACCCCTAATTATAGTATCTGATGTTATACTTCTTCTGCATGTATTCACAACCACCACCCCCCCCCCCCCCACACACACACACACACGAGAAAAAAAAAAAAAAGAAGAGAGAGAAAGAGAGAATGGATTATTAATTCCTGTGGGCCAATGAGAAACAAGAAACGAGAAAGATGAAATGGAGGAGAATGGAGTTTGTGTTGGAAGAGCTATGTTAATTTTCTCTCCGTTCGGAACTTTATTTGCTAAATTGACATCGATCGTTAATTTGGCTAGGTTTGAAAATTGTCTACCAAGTTTTGGACTGTTAGATCTCTTCATTAAGACGGTGTAAAATCCACATTCAAATACTCAACGTTCGAGGTGACGGATACAGGATACCACAGGGTCAGTTTAACATCATCAACGAAAAAGCTCCTACGCGAATGCCTTAGGTAACGAAAGGGCGGGCCATCACTATATATGGTTACTGATACAAATCGCAAAAATTAATACAGAGGTAAAATAAGTTAGTTATGTAACAACTCCGATTTTTGGCGAATAAAAATCTCGTTTAAATATTTGAAAATTCATTAGTTATTCTTAAATAGCTTTATAATTTTCTTTTATTCTTTAATAATCCGTCATAATTAGATTTAAAACTTATAAAATTAAATCTCTTCGCACCGGATAATCTAGTCCTTTTTCAAAGACAAGTATGCTTGTAAAAGTATTTGTATATCTTCCTAGTAAATGAAATAAGGTCTTAAAATTATATTTCTTGACTAAAAATCCTACTTGGCAAGTAGAATTAGCTTCTAACCAATTAATTAGTAAAACCAAATTACCATTTCACCTAATTACATTTACCTATCCCTAGATGAACCCTTTCAACCCTCTTTGAACCATATGAACCCCCTTCAAACCCTAATTGAAGCCTTGAGACCTAAGAAAGCAATCATTTTGCTTCCAAAAGAAGTAAACCTAGACTTGCCATGCATGCAAGCCTAGGATAATAGTCTTGAAAACCTAATAATTACCCTCCAAGACTTACTTTCCTAGATTTTCTCTAGGTGTACATATGTATATATACATAATAGCCTACCATAATCATGCCTAGATACATACAAATAGACTTTCTAGGGAAATTTTAACCTTTGGACATTGTTTTGTTATTAAGAGCCTTACCACTCATCATTCCCTATCTCTTGGACCTAGTAGAACTACTTAGTACTTAAGTACACACATATATATAGCTATATATACTAATAATGTTAGGGAGGGAGAGAGAGAGAGGGAGAGAGATAGAGAGAGAGTGAGAGAGAGAGAGAGTGAGGTGTGTTCATGTGTTGTACACTTGCACAAGCTACCTATTAGCCTTAAGCCTAATAACTACTTGACACCTCAATTCTAGGCTACTTTAAACATAATCCTAGCGAATTATTTTCTTCTTTAATTCTTGCAAGCAAACCCTCCTAGACAAGATAAGGCCAAAATCCTTTATGATAACCTAGATTTTGACCAAAAATTGGAAATGACAATTGAGGAAAGGCTATGCCATGATAAAGATGAGATATGACAAGACCACGGAACAAAAAATTGAGAGAGAGAGAAAGAGAGAGAGAGAGGCCGGCCAGGGAGAGGGAGAGGGAGCCAAATTTTTGCAATAAATAGGACCCCCCTCATGCCATTCAACTCACACCTTGAAACCTTTCAACTTCTCTCTCTAGAATTCTTGAGCTTGTTCTTTGGTCTTCTTGTTCTTAAGTTCTCCTTGAAGTTCTTCAAGAAACTCATCGAAGGCCACCACTAAACCACCACTCGACCTCCCCCTCGATCCAAAAAGTTCAGTAATTTAGTCAAGAACTAGTTTCGAGAGAAATCTTTATCTCTTTCGAAGCTACCGTAAGCTTTCCGTAGGAAGTCACTCTGTCCGATAGTCGACTTATTTTTCCGTAGCCGCCCTGCCGTTAAGAAAAATGGTAGATTATCGTTACTCACTACCTCTAAGTATAAGTAGAATATCTCTACTCATTTTCTCTAGTAAAAAGGAAATTTTAGTTATCTTTAAATTTGAAAATGCATGTTAAGGTAAAGTACTAAAAATAGGTAGCAAACTTATTTTAGTAAAATTTCGAAAATGAAATATGATCACATTGAATAATTCGACTTTATTTTTCGGAAAAATATATGTTGTTTTGAACTACCCAAAAAGGAAGAGAGAACCGATTTTGGAAACATAAATTTAAATGAAAGTATTCGTATTTTGATCTTGAGGATGGTTATGAGAATGTGTATATGTGATTACTAGGATTACTTGTTTGATAAAGCATAAGTGGTATCTACTCCAAAGGTGTCCGTCCATGTGATACTATGCTTTATATTGTGTGCTAATGTTGAGCATGACTACGTGATAATATGAGCATGATAAGTAATATAGAATTGGATGATCTTGCTAGTTTAATTTCAAGATTACAATGAATGATTTATAAATTACTTACGTAAAAAGTTCTGTCGGGAGTCTTTGTGTAACGACCCTGATTTTTGGTCGTTAAAAATTTCGTTAAATATTTGAATTTTATTCTAATTTCCTTAATTTCCTTGTAGTTTGTCATAATTACATTTTTGCCCCTTGAAAAATTATTTCTTGACGCTTTAGTCCGCTTAGCAAGCCTAGTTAGCTTCTAACCGGCTAGTTGGAGTAACTAAGCTAGGAAGCTATCTAGTTATTTTTCCCTAACCGCAAATGGACCGTTTTGCCCCTCTTGAACCTTTTGAACCTTTTTGACCCTAGAACAAGAATTGATTATTCTTTTTCTTTTAACTATTTTGGTTTTAATCTTTGTCCATTGGACAATAAATGTTAGGGAAACTATTATCCATTGGATAATAGAACCCCATTTGTTTATATTAAATATATATTTGGTTAAAGTACTAAGAATATTAAAAAGTTACTTTTTGATTACTTTAAAGTACCTTTTTGGATTATTTTACTATATAATTTACCCTAGCAACTATTGTCCATTGGATAATAGGAGTTAGGGGATTTATTACCCAATGGATAAAAGGGTTAGTCTTTCACCAAGTACAAGGATTTTAATAAACTAATCTTTTTCAAAAATCCCTTGGGATGATGTACAATATTTTATTGGAAGATTTTAACACCTAAGATTCTTAGGTACTCTTGTATTATTCTTTATTAGGATTTTGATCTACCTAGATACATTAGTACATTATTTGGTTAAAGTATTGCCTTAAGTACCATGTGTTTAATTCATTAGTTATGGAGTAAATCTTAGCCTTTTAGTTTCCTTTGATCTCTTGGTACAAAAGTACCCTTTATTTATTGTTTCTTATACTTTGTATATACATGTATATATATATATATATATTGTACCATGCAAGAGAGAGAGAGAGAGAGAGAGAGAGAGAGAGAGAGAGAGGGAGAGAGGGAGAAAGAGAGAGGAAGGAGGAAAGAAGGGATTTGGTTGTACCTTCCATGATCTTCCTACATCTTTCTTATCCTTGGTGAATCTTCCTTCCTAGCTAAGGAATTAACTCTCCATTAACCTCCATAGTACTTATATGTTTGTTTAACACAATATCTTGTACCAATATCTTTCTTGCCCACCAAGAATCAATCCTAACCATGCAAGTGTAGGGTTAGTCATTGATCTTCCAAGATCTCTTGCCAAGTGTCAAAGTGAGACTTAGAGAGAGAGAGAGGAGAGGGCCAAGGCTTTGCCTATAAATAGAAGGCCATTCCAAAGCTTGAACTCACACCTTAAAGCATTTGCTCTTCCTTGTCTCTAGAAATCCCGGATTCCAGTTCCAGGCAGCCTACTGCCCTTCGAAAATCCTCATTTTTCTCCTGCTTAGAGTAGTTTTTAGAACCAACTTACTTCGGGAAAGTTGTAGAACACTTCGAAACCTTGAAGTTAGACCCAAGAACCACCCCAATCGGTTAAGAAATGACAAAGTTATTGTCATACAAAGTTCAGTGAAATTCTCGGATTTCTATTTCCAGACAGCTTACTGTCTTCTCCTTTATCGCCATTTTTCTCCAACCTAAAGTAGTTTCTAGGATTAACTTCCTTCACGAGAGTTGTAGAGGGTTTCAAAATCTTCGATTTCAACCCAAGAACGACTCTATTCGGCCAAAGATTGACCGAGTTACTGCCATCCGAAGTTCGGTCCAGATTCGCTAGAATTTTCCAACTTGCTTATTCGGCCCTGACTAGTTTCGGATCAAGGTAGGATACTCTTACCCTATTCCTATGTATATGTAGGATCTCATTATCTTCCATTTCAAAGTCAGTTATCTTGAATTACTTTTCTTTTCAAGTATTTGTATTTTGATCTTTAAGATAAATTGCTTGTATTACTTGTGGCGTGATAAAGCATAAGTGATTTTTCACTCCAAGGGCGTCCGTACATGTGGCGTTATGCTTTAAGCGTTGATCTGAGCATGTTAAATATAGAGTTGGATGATCTTGTTGGATTACGATGAATGATGTTTACTTTTGTCCTACCACGGAGTCTTTGTATGTAACGAGACATGAGAATTGAGAAAGTAGAAACATGACACCTAGGGTGTGTTTGAAAAGGTTGAAATGTTTTGAAAACCGCAATGTGGCCGGACTTGCCCATTGTGTGAGGTGTGTGTGTGTTCCAATGGGAAACCGGAGCAGCGGAACCATTGTGAGGGTGTGTGCCAATGGGAACCCGGAGCGGCGGAACCATTGTGCATTCCCATGGGAAACCGGAGCAGCGGAACCATGGTGAGGTATAGCTTGGTTATCCGCGGAGAGGAGTCAATGCAATGTGTGCCAATGGGAACCCGGTGCGGCGGAACTATTGTGAGGATACTCGGGAACCCGGAACGGCGGAACCGAAGTTGGGTGTGTAAGGCTTGGTTATCCGCGGTACGGAGCCAATGCTAAAGATTTTGAAAGGCTTGGTTATTCGCGGTACGGAGCCAATACAAATGTTTTTGAAAGGTTGTTTTGTAAGTGGAAAATGGAGACACGGCCTACGATGAGTCGCATAGGAGAAACTCTGAAACCTTGGACACCAACGATAGATGATTAACGAATTTGAATATGTGATTGTTAGTTGTAAGGTTGGTGGGTAAGAAATTCCTATTGAGCGTTGTAGCTCACGGTGTTGCCTTTTTGGTGACCCTGACATTATATCGGTGGCGACGCTGGTATAATGTGTCAGACCTTGTAGATGATCAAGATGAACAGTTCACTTGGAGGCGTCCGGAGCTGAAGAGCTGGCTAGGATGAAGAAGCAAGAGGAGCTGTAGTTAGGAAGCCTTAGTTTCCCTTCCTTTTGTAATAAAAGTACTCCTGTGGGGGTTATGTTGTAATAAAGAGCTAGACTCTATTTTGAAATTTCAATAAAATGTTTTATTTAACGTACCCTAATTTTGGGGGCGTTACACTTTGCGTGAAAACGAGACACAAAAATCAAAAAAATAGAAATATAATACTTAGGGTGTTGTTAATGAAAGGTGTGTTTGAAAAAGAAAAGATTTTGGAAACCGTAATATGGCCGAACTTGGTAGCCCATTGCGTGATGTGTGTGTGTGTGTGAGCCAATGGGAATTTGGAGCGGCGAAACCGAGGTTGGGTGTGTAAAAAAATGAATTTTGGAAATGTTGATTTGGTATATGAAAAATGGTGACACGGTCTACGACAAGTCACGTAGGAGAAACTCAGAAAATCATGGACACCAACGTTAGTTTGAATAGTGAATGTGGATGTGTCATTGTTAACTGTTTTGTTAAATATGCATGTACTATATGAAAATCGTTAACTTTATGATCTATTGTTTGTAAGTTAAGGGTTAATGGATATGGATTATTCTATTGAGTTCCTGTAGCTTAACACCTTTAGAGACCCTGATATACTATACTGGAGGTGACGCTGGTATAATGTGTCAGATTTTGTAGATGATCAGGGTGAGCTGTACACCTTGGAGGCTTTCGGAACTGAAAAGCTGGCAAGAATGGAGGAGCAAGTGGAGTTGTAGTAAGAAACCTTAGTTTTCCTTCTCTTGTGTAATAAAAGTACTCTCATGGGAGTTATGATGTAATAATGAGTCAGATTCTATTTAAGTTTTTAATAAAAAGATTTATTTAACGTTCTCAAAATTAGAGGCGTTACAAGTTCGTTTTGCATGTTGTTTTTGGAAAGCATGCAATAGTAGGGGGATAATGGTCCATCTGCAGGGTCTCAAGCTACATGACCACAACTTCATGCGCAACGTGCAACGTTGAATTACAATCACTAACTGTAGCTAGCTTTGCCGATCAAAAAAACAGTAGCTAGCTTTCATATACTTACCCACACTTTTGCCTTTTAAACCTTTTTCAAGAGTTTCAAACTGTTGAACTTCAACTTGTACCAGATTTTCACACGACTACAAAATTGCCCGTCGCTTTTCCAATATCCCTTTCAAAGAGAATATTTTTTTGGAGGCCATGGCTTAGACAATTTGAAAGCGAGATAATCTGTGTGTGTCATTTTATCAAGGTAAAAGTACATGATGACCTCCTCAACTATCACTTTTTCCACAAAAATCCATGTTTAAAATCGTCCATATAAACTCCCTCAACTATATGAAATGAAAAATTAACTAACTCTGTTAACGGAATGAGGAAAAATGACAATTCTACTCCTAAAAATTGGCTCACACTGAACCCCTCATCTATAAAAATTGTCCACGCTGACCACTTTATCTTAACGGTCTTTTTGACAGAAGGATGTTGATTAGTTAAAGATTATAATTGAGGGAGTCTGCGTGTACTTTCACCTTTTATCAAATCCATTATTCCATTTCGTGATTGTCAACATAGTACTTGGCTGCAGGTCCACTCTGGATTCCCTAGAAGCCTCTCCTATATATGTACATCACGGGCCAACGCTATTACTAAGCTGCAACTTGCTGTGTTTGGATATTGATGCTCTGAACTTGTTGTGTTGAATATTTCTACTTCAACTTATGATGCCTGTGCTGCTGATGGACCTGATCAGAATGGCTAGCGGAACTCTTGCTGAATATCTTTTAGTGGTGGAGTATGCTCTAATGGTTTCGACCCCTGAGATTTTTATCATTCAATTTCCATTGAATGCAGTTTTCTTTTTTCTTTCTTTTCTATAGACCCTTACAGTACCTCATTTTTTGTGGTATGTATTTGGTCTCTTCTCGATATACTTTTTGTCGAGTTCTTAACAAAATCTTGTTGCTTATATAAAAAAAAAATTTCACGAGCCAATGTACCCTTTATTATTCTGATATATCTGAATCTCATTATCACCCAAGAAACCAATACTAATTTATTTTGGATTATGTATTATTAAAGTAATTTGGGACAGAGGCGGCAATATAAGTAACGGTTAACTGACTCATGAATTCCTAGAAAAACTCGATGATGACAGATATTGAATTAATACCAGATATGGATGCAGTTCTTCTTTTTTTTCTTTTTTCACTCGTTAATTCCTACACTACATTACACTATTGGGGGTTGGAGGAGGGGACAGGGCTCGAACCCTGGATGAGTTTGGGGCAAGGGAATACCCTTCCACTTGGGCTAGCCGGCTAGGCCACCACGTCATATGATAACTTTACTGCTCTCTGTATAACAGAAATGGTAAATTTTAGAAATAGTCACTTTAGTTTGAGTGAAATCTTAATTTCATCCCTCTAGTATTAATTTTGCCACTTTTAATCCTATAATTTATATTTTGTCCGAATTTGGTCCCTCTCACTGAGAGCGTTAATAGAACTAACGGATCTCTTGGGCAAAATTGACATTTCCCTCCTAAAGGGACATAAATAAAATGTAAATTAACTAGATGGACAATAAATTTCAGAAATTTTATATTTTACTCTGATTTTAAAAAGACAAACTCATACGTAATATCTTTGTCACCTTGATTATTTTTCTTTGATTGATAGTCAAAATATAATGAGGAAATTAAATTAAAAATATTACATTGTATTATTATATATAGATAATATTATGAAATTTGAAAAGTTTCCTTACTTAACTTTGCATCGGGTTTTTTTCAATGGACTCATCTTGATTTTTACAATCTAGCTATGTTCTTTTTTACGCGATTAGGAAAAAAGAAAAGTTGTTATTAAAAATTTTGAATTTTTCTTTTCGTCTAATTGCAAGAGAAAAAAAAAGTTGAAAGTTTTTTTTTGTGAATAAAGAAAAAGTTGTTAAGAAACATTTTGCTAAACTTGTGTCAAATCATAATCCTAACTTGCTTTTATATAGGCTACAATGTTCTTGGTCACTGAGAAATTTAAACCAAATAGGAAACATGCATTATAAGAAATCAACCCAACTAGAAAACATAAATAATAAACCCTACAAAACATGGTAAGATAATTATATTAATATTTTTCAATATTATGTTAACAACAATTATTAATGGGGTCAATGCTTTCGAAGCTTTACAGCCACACAGGTTTAGAGTTTTATGTTTTAATAGTTCTGATTGTAAATATTCGTCCCTCTGTTCTATTTAATTGCTAAAGTACATCAATATTTGACAGTGATCAAAATTAACCGTTGTTCGCACACCCATTGATAATTGAATTTGAGAGTTCTCTCAGTTACACACATGTGGACCTCCGACTAACTATATGAAGCATACTATCGGGTTCTGGTTCACCGATTGGACTTCCCTTTGAGGGTTTGGGGTTGATTCGTCCGATCCTAGCTCCGTCGCCTGTCTTGCATAGTGAAGCACGACTAAAGAATCACATCGGAGGGACTCCAGGATGGTCATCTAGTGTATGGATGAGAAAGTGCAGTGCAAGTAGAAAAGAGTTAGGGTAATTTAGTGTAGGATACAAATTTTTTGATGGGAGAAGAGTAAATATTTTGGGCATGGACCCAAATGCCCCACCACTTCCCTGTGTCGTTCCCCCTTCCCCAAACCATGCAAGGATCCAATTTCAACCATTGAAAAACTGCGCTAAGAAATACTTTTATTTTATTTTATTTTATCATTTCTTTGTTCATTCAGTACTAAAAATGACAATTGCATACCAATCTTTTTTGCTTGACAAAGGAAATATTTAATTAATCCTTGTGATAGTATTATTATTATTACACTAAAGGTAGTCGATTAGATACTTATCGGTACCTAAAGAACTTGATTTCCACTCAAATGATAAAAAAAATAGGAACAAAAAAAAAAAAAATACAGTTCGAATCGTAAAAATATGATATTTCTATAATTTTCATTTAAAGACTACAGGTAGTTGAATCAATCCTTTATTCATTTTGACAAAAAAAATAAAGTATCTATGCTTAACTTATCTATGCTTAACTTTTCTTTTCTTTTCGTGTGTTGTTACCAAGAACATGTAACATACAGGAGTACTAGTGAATTCTAATTGCATAGTGTCGCCCCTTAGCAAATTCATGGCTCCGCCACTGGTCATTGGGGAGTTTATTTTAACTGAGTGTAAATATTTATATGAATGGGGGCAAATATCTCACTAATAGGAATGGCGACCGTTCGGTTTTTTCAAATTCGAAACCAAAATCATAACCGAGGTCAACCTGCCAATTGCTGTAAGGATTTTCTTCAAAATTTTTAAATATCTATATGAGTTTTGAAAAATAGCATAGTGTGGGAATGAATCAAAAAAAAAAATCAGGAGGGAATGAATCGAAGAAAAATCAGGAGGGAATGAGGAGTAATGTTTGATAGGTCATGTGTGTTGGTGAGTTTCTTAAATGCTAGACACAAAATGTTAAAGTAGGGGTAAATTTGTTTAGCACGTAAAAGTTAATCTCTTTAAATGTCATAATTAATAACATTACTTCTAGCATTACATTTCCCGTAAAAATCAAGTCAAAAAAGAGAGTTATTATGTACTTAACATATGCCTTGGTAGCATACATTAACAAAACCCCTAATTAATTGACAGTTTGAGAGCTTCTCTCTTAGTAATTAATTTCTTGCCAAATTTGGACAAGGCAAATAGCAAGTCACTGAAGTTTTGCTCTTAAAAACCATAAAAGGCCCCCCACTGTAATTAAGGCTCCGTTTATTTTGATGTAAAATGTTTTACAATATAAATATTGTTTTAAAAAAAAAATTCAAACTTCTATTTTTCGGTGTTTGGTTGGCACTTGAAAATATTTTCAGAAATCAATAAAATAGTGTAGAGAGAGAGAAAGGGAGGGAGGGAGCTTAAACGGTGGAGAGATATGAGATTATTGGAATTGAACGTGGGTCAGGACTGACGATCGAGGAAACTGAGTAATGAAAATTGCAGTAGAAGGTAGTGAGTTCATTTTGGAAAATAACTTATGGAAGATATAAGGGTAAGTCATTTTCATCCAATTGATGGAAAATGTTTTCCTCATTTTTTACACAACCAAACACCAGAAAATAGATAAAACATTTTACCGAAAAATATTTTACGTCCAAACAAACGGAGGCTAATATTCATGAGTTCAATATACCACTGTATATTAATTGTGGAGAAAGACCGACCTCGTCAAATTCATTCCAATCACTACAAGAAATTTGGGATCTTCCAACGGTTTTTTTAGTAACGATTGAAAAACCGTTGGTGTAGAGACCCGTAAATTTCCTATTTAATTTTAATATTGTAGTAAAAGGAAATAAAAGAAAGGAAAAGAGGTGAAAATGACATGAAAATTAAAGTTGGGGGTTAAATGTGAAAGAAGTTGAAAGTCATGGGTGTTTCTGTGATTTGTGCACGTGTATGCACGTGTATACTAGGGAAAAGTTTTCTTTTTTTTCATTTTCACTTTTGCTCCATCTCTCTCTCTCGGCTCTCTCGATCTCTCAACCAAAAATTCATCTCCAAATCCAAAACCCACAATAATCAACTCCCAAACCAATTTCTACTTGCATTTTGGGACTCGTATCTCGTTGGATAAACCTTGGTTTGTGTATTTTGTTCGATTTGGACTCCGGAAGTTAGGGCTTGCACAATCTCTTTGTTTTCGGTTTGGATACTCGAGGTAGGAAATTCTATCTCTCTTTATATGTTATTTGGGTTATCCTATGTCTTAGTTGAGTATTCCATGCTTTGTTTGAGCTCGTATTGGTTGTTGTTTGGTCTGGATCAAAATATGTTATTTGATGAAAAATCTCCAAAATTCCGGATTCCAAGTCCTACCGGTAGAACCTTGTTTTTGTAATAACGTGTACTCACTGTTTTGTGTTTGTACCGGTAGGACTTGCTCCTTACCGGTAGGATTGCAAATTTTTCTCACCTACTGGTACCATTTTTATTTCTACCGATAGAATTCTTGTGGACCAAAGTTTGTTCCTCCTGTTTTGGGTTTCTACCGGTAGGTTCCCAAATCCTACCGGTAGGCCACCAGTCAAATTTTCCTATTGGGCCGTTGAAATCCATTTCTTTTCCAAAGTCTTGACTGGTCAATGGGTTTACACGTTATCTTATATAAACAATAAGAAGTCTGAATGCTTGGTTGACCTCATGTGTAAAATGATTTTATTTATTTGTTTGTTTGTTTATTCAAAGTATATTGGGATCGTTCAAGTTAATGGAACTACGGCTGAAAATATGAGTTTTTGCACCATATTTGTATGAACAATACACTTGAACTTGTGAATGACGCGCGAACATTCGGGGCCCATTGATGGGTGGGTGCCTGGCAGGGGATATCAGGGTCCCATAATTAGCCTGGCAGGAGCTAATGCTCAAAATAATCACTCAAGGCCTAACCTTCAAGGTGAGTGCTTGGTAGCGGATATTCAGGGTCCCAAAATTAGCCTGGCAGGAGTTTCGGCTCAAACACACAGGCGACCCAACATGATGAGACATAATTTGACGGGTATGATTTGTGGGTTGAATAAAAGAAAGATTGGAGATTTTGGGACACTCGTTCATGATAATTGTGCTTCCTCCGTTGTCTTGATTTTCCATCATTCGATCGTTCGTCTCGCTCAATTGCATGTAGAGTTTGCATAGACTTTCCTACTGGGCCAGTGTAGCTCAAGCTTTATATTATTTTCAGGTACTAATCCGGAACCATAGCTTGCATTGCTTGAAGTGCTTGGAGTGTGGTCACTACTTTTGAAAGCTAACCAATGAGTTACTTGTCCATCTTCGTAAATTTCTTTTGAAAGATGTATTTGTAACTAAATTGTAATTCTTTTGATTTGGAATATTGTAACCCTTAATCCTCTTTTGACATTTGATGCTTATGATAATTTGGGGCCGTCGAGCCAGTGTTGTAATATTTTGGAACCTTATGGACTTGGGGGTATTGTTATGGAAATGAGAATACAGTGATCTTTTAGGTACCGTACGGATATCTGTGAGTATTTTATTATGAAAATCATTTATAATTATGTTAAAAATCGAGTGCGTGACAACTTGGTATCAGAGCATAGGTTTAGAACACCTAGAGACCGTGGGGAGATGTTTCATCTCATGGGTTCAAAATGTCGCGCCTTCTAACATAACTTGTGCATGCTTGTGTGACTAACATTCATGTGACTACTTGACATTGCATTTTTCGATATTGTAGAGTGGTGTAGAGTTTTTAACCCGCGTTGGGAAGCCGGTGGTTTTGACCTCATAGCAATAATGTTGAGATTAATATTTTTTCCTCTTATATCATGTAGTAGGATGCCTCCGAAGACACGTGTCAGACGAGGTGGGGCTGGAACCCGGGGTGGCTGTGGCCGTGGTCGTGGGATACCTCCGGAGGATGAGGTTAGTCAGCTTGGGGAGAACCCAGGTGGAAATCCGGGGGCTGGGGCCGGTCGAGGTGCAGGAGTACCTCACGCTCAAAACCCATTTACTAGGGATCTTGTCGCAGCACTTACAGTTGCAAATCTTTTAAACCAAGCACCTAGAGAGAATGTTGAGGATCCAGCCATGGTGGCGATGCGAGAATTTAGCCATAGAAACACTCCGACGTTTGATGGGACCAGTAGCGACCCTTTGGTGGCTGACCATTGGTTAGCTCAAATGCGTAAACTCTTTAGAGCTCTCAATATCACAGAAGACAACATCAGGGTAGGTATCGTGGCTGTGCAACTTGTTGGGGAGGCCGGTGAATGGTGGGAATCTGTCCTAGAGAGTAGGAAAGACGCGAGGAGAGCGGCAAGGACCGCAGCTCAGGTAGACAAACCGGATGTTGAGAATTAGACATGGACTGAATTTGAGGCGCTATTCGAGGAGCAGTATTTTCTGAAAACTTCACGTGAGAATCTTAGGGAACAATTTGAGAAGCTGGAACAAGGTAACATGACTGTCTCGGAGAACATGCAGAAGTTTCAATCTTTGTCCCGTTTTGCTCCGGAGTTGGTAGCAACAGAGGAGAGAAAATGTCGACGGTTTGAGAAGGGGCTGCATAATACAGTGAGGAGGATGGTGATAGTCCAACGCAAGATGAAATTTTCTGAAGTTGTGGAGTGTGCAAGGAGCATTGAAATTCTGAAGGAAGCGCAAAAGAATAGAGGGATTTGGGAACCGCGACAACCGACCGTTGATGCAAGTTCTTCGTCGGGGAGCTTTGGGATTAAGGGGAGGAAAAGGCCAAGGGAGCCATCTCAGACACCACAAGGTGGTTTGTCGAACTTTAGGCCACTGCCTTCTTCTTTGGGGACTCGGGGTGCTCTGCCTAGACCTTCGCCCATGTGTTATAAGTGCAACCAACCTGGACACGTTCGTGCTCAGTGTCCACACCTCGAGAAGGCTTGTTTCATTTGTGGTAAAACGGATCATTTCGCAAGGAACTGTCCTCAGGGGTCGGGAGTGCGTCGCGAGTCGGGTTCCGTTCAGTAGCGGGGAATAGGGCATAATGCGGGCTGACAGTTCAGGGGCACTTTGAGGCAGCAGTAGCCTCACTTCCGCCAGACTACGTCAGCTCAGAGTTCCGGGGTTGATAAGGGAGCGAGTTCTTTCGCACCTACTCAGGGTTTTGGTCAGAGGGGAGGTTTTGTGCAGGGTCAAGGTACCCAGGGATGAGTTTTCAACATCACATCTGCTATTCCACCTGCCACTTCTTAGGCTCCGGAAACTTCTGTTGTGAGGGGTACTTTTCTTTTGTTCAACTCTTTTGCTAAAGTACTCTTTGATTCTGGAGCATCGCATTCATTCATTGCTGCATCATTTGTATGTGCCTTGGAATTGGAAACGGAACCTATTAGTCCTCCTTTGTTTGTCGAAACACCTCTAAGGGGTAGAACGCCTCTTAACCGTATTTGTCGAGACTGTGAATTGGTTATTCATGATCGTCGCTTTGTGTTTGACTTCATTGTTTTGGAAATGTCGGGATTTGATCTTATCTTGGGGATGGATTGACTATCCACGTTTCATGCTACCATTGATTGTTTCAAGCGCCGAGTATGTATTTATCCGCCTGAGGGTCCTTGTTTTGAATTCTTTGGGGAGCGTCGGGAAACGTTGGAACCGTATTTATGTGGGTATCGTGAGCTAGAATCGGTTTATTCATTGTTGGCAAGCTTGACGTTAGATGAGGATGCCTCTATGCGTGGGGAGTTACCCTTTGTGGTTTGTGACTTCCCGGATGTGTTTCCGGAAGAGTTACCTGGTTTACCTCCCGAGAGAGAAGTCGAGTTCACGATAGACTTACTTCCCGGTACCGCTCCTATCTCCGTACCTCCATATAGTTTCGCGCCCGCTGAATTGAGAGAGTTAAAGACTCAGTTGTAGGAATTGGAGAACTTGGGTTTCATTCGTCCGAGTACTTCACCGTGGGGAGCACCAGCGCTTTTCGCTCAAAAGAAGGATGAGTTCGTTGTTATGCCTTTCGGTTTGACGAACGCTCCAGCTACTTTCATGGACTTGATGAATCGTATTTTTCGTGCTTATCTTGATCGCTTTGTCGTCATCTTCGTGGATGATATCTTGATCTATTCGCCTACGGAGGAGGAACATCAATCTCATCTTACCATTGTTCTTGAACTCTTAAGAGAGCACCAGCTATACACTAAACTTAGTAAGTGCGAGTTTTGGTTATTTGAAGTCAAATTCTTGGGTCACGTGGTTTCGAAAGGTGGAGTGTCTATTGATCCAGCAAAGATAGAGTCGGTTATGAATTGGCAGCGACCGAAGAACGTGTTTGAAATTCGTAGTTTCTTGGGTTTGGCCTGATACTACCGTCGTTTCGTTCTTGATTTCTCTCGTTTGGTAGCACCGATGACTAGATTGACGCGTAAGGGAACCCGATTTGTTTTGAGTGACCAGTGTGAGGCAGCTTTTAAGGAGTTAAAGAAGCGATTAACGACCACACCTGTTTTGATTGTGCCCGAACATGGAGTCGGTTACTCCGTGTATTGTGATGCATCTAAGGAAGGGTTGGGGTGCGTGTTAATGCAAGCAGGACGAGTAGTAGCGTATGGGTGACGACAGTTGAAAACTCACGAGCAAAATTACCAGACACACGACTTAGAACTTGCGGTAGTCATTTTTGCTTTGAAAAGTTGGCGCCATTATTTGTAAGGTGAGAAATTTGAAGTTTTTTCCGATCATAAGAGTTTGAAATATCTGTTCTCTCCAAAGGAACTAAACCTTCGTCAACGCCGTTGGATGGAGCACTTGGAGGATTATGATTTCGAATTGCAATACCACCCGGGGAAAGCGAACGTCGTGGCAGATGCATTGAGTAGGAAACCGACACATCTAGCGAGCTTAGCGATTCATGAGTGGAAAATAATGAATGATTTAGGCTCTTATGCCATGCACTTTGAAGAAGTTCGAGAAGGGATCACGTTATGCAATTTGACGGTGCAATCGACTTTATCGACCCGAATGATTGAGGCTCAACAACACGATGAGGAAGCGGAGGAACTTCGTGCTAAATTCCTTAGTGGAAAAGCTCAAGAAGGGTGGATGATACACGCCGATCGAAGCTTGCGCTATCAAGGAAAGTTGTTCGTACCCGTTTCGCGTCGGGAGGAAATTTTACGAGAGTTTCATCATTCTCCACCAGCTGTACATCCAGGAGGGACAAAAATGTATCACGACTTGCGTAGACAATTTTGGTGGTCTGGAATGAAGAGGGACGTTGTGATTTTTGTGTCCAAGTGTCTCACGTGCCAGCAAGTGAAAGCCAAAAATCAACGAACCGCGGGGGAGCTACAGCCATTGCCAGTAGCCGAATGGAAGTGGGAGAATGTGAACATGGATTTCGTTACTGGTTTACCGAGATCGCCGAGGGGGCATGACGCTATTTGGGTAATCGTGGACCGTTTGACTAAAACCGCGCATTTCTTACCTATTCACGTTACTAATTCCGTCGATGCGCTTAGCCGTTTGTATATTCGAGAGATCATTCGACTTCATGGGATTCCCGTATCCATCGTGTCCGATCGAGATCCGAGATTTACCGCCCGTTTTTGGCAGAGTTTGCAAGCCGCATTAGGTACAAATCTGTTATTTAGTACCGCGTATCATCCTCAAACCGATGGGCAATCTGAGAGAACGATCCAGATTTTGGAAGATATGCTTCAGCTCGTGTGATGGATTTTCGGGGTAGTTGGGAGGATCATTTGCCATTAGTTGAGTGCATGTACAACAATAGCTATCAATCTAGTATCGAAATGGCACCATACGAGGCCTTATATGGGAGACCGTGTCGATCGCCTGTGTGTTGGACCGAACTGGAAGAGGCTATGTTAGTGGGGCCAGATATGATTAAGGAGACCTCCGAGAGCATGAAAGCAATACGCCAACGCCTTAAGAAAGCTCAAGAGAAAACGACCAAACAAGCTAAGGTGATTCGTCAAAGGTTGTTGACCGCGCAAAGCAGGCAAAAGAATTATGCCGATCGTCGTCGTCGCCCGTTGTCATTTGAAGAGGGGGACCATGTATTCCATAAAGTGTCGCCACGTAGAGGTTTGTCTCGTTTTGGGAAGAAGGGAAAGCTATCGCCGCGTTATATCGGGCTGTTTGACATCATTGAGAAGATGAGGTTAGAGAGAAATATCCGCACCTATTTTCGGAATGAACAAATGTGAGTGTTTGAAAATTTAAAGTATCATGGTATTTGATTTGTTGCATAATATTGGTGGATAGATTTGTTGCACGTTTAAATGATGCATGATTTAGTTGAGCATGGTTGTTTAAATTTCGAGGATGAAATTCCTTTAAGGAGGATAGGATGTAGAGACCCGTAAATTACCTATTTAATTTTAATATTGTAGTAAAAGAAAATAAAAGAAAGGAAAAGAGGTGAAAATGGCATGAAAATTAAAGTTGGGGGTTAAATGTGAAAGAAGTTGAAAGTCATGGGTGTTTCTGTGATTTGTGCATGTGTGTGCACGTGTATACCAGGGAAAAGTTTTCTTTTTTTTCATTTTCACTTTTGCTCCATCTCTCTCTCTCGGCTCTCTCAATCTCTCTCAACCAAAAATTCATCTCAAAACCCAAAACCCACAACAATCAACTCCCAAACCAATTTCTACATGCATTTTGGGACTCGTATCTCGTGGGATAAAGCTTGGTTCGGTGTATTTTGTTCGATTTGGACTCTGAAAGTTAGGGCTTGCACAATCTCTTTGTTTTCGGTTTGGATACTCGAGGTAGGAAATTCTATCTCTCTTTATATGTTATTTGGGTTCTCCTATGTCTTAGTTGAGTATTCCCATGCTTTGTTTGAGCTCGTATCGGTTGTTGTTTGGTCTGGATCAAAATCTGTTATCTGATGAAAAATCTCCAAAATTCCGGATTCCAAGTCCTACCGGTAGAACCTTGTTTTACTAATTGTTTTGTGTTTGTACCGGCTGGACTTGCTCCCTACCGGTAGGATTGCAAATTTTTCTCACCTACCGGTACCATTTTTATTTCTACCGATAGAATTCTTGTGGACCAAAGTTTGTTCCTCCTGTTTTGGGTTTCTACCGGTAGGTTCCGAAATCCTACCGGTAGGCCACCAATCAAATTTTCCTATTGTGCCGTTGAAATCCATTTCTTTTCCAAAGTCTTGACTGGTCAATGGGTTTACACATTATCCTATATAAACAATAAGAAGTCTGAATGCCTGGTTTGACCTCATGTGTAAAATGATTTTATTTATTTATTTGTTTGTTTATTCAAAGTATATTGGGATCGTTCAAGTTAATGGAACTACGGCTGAAAATATGAGTTTTTGCACGATATTTGTATGAACGATAGACTTCAACTTGTGAATGACGCGCGAACATTCGGGGCCCATCTATGGGTGGGTGCCTGGCAGGGGATATTAGGGTCCCATAATTAGCCTAGCAGGAGCTAATGCTCAAAATAATTAGCCTAGCAGGAACTAATGCTCAAGGGAGGTGCTTGGCAGGTGATATTTTGGGTCCCAAAATTAGCCTGGCAGGAGTGATGAGCACCCAATATTGTAGATATTTGTTGCGACTAGTCCCGTACTATATTGGTTTAACTTGCGTTTATTTAGTTTTTA
>BPLS01000511.1:602890-615877 GCA_019656275.1 Rhododendron kiyosumense | reverse complement strand
ATGTAGAGACCCGTATTTTTGAAAAAAAAAATCGTTTAAAGGTTATATTAATGATAAAATATCGAATAAATGTGAAATTTGTTAAATTTATTTGATATGGGGTCAATGTGATAGAATTGAGGGTGGAGGGAGTGAAAGTGTGGTTGGTGTGTGCCCTATTATATATATGTGTGTGAGGGTGTAGAGGATAAAAAAATCCCCAACCCTCTCTCTCGGTTCCCGATCTCTCTCTCTCTCTCTCTCGTTCTCGGCTCTCTCTCTCTCTCTCTCTCTCTAACTCCCACGCTCCAACACCCCAAAATACCTCGAACCCACCTCGATCCGTCGCAAAGTTTTCGCATTCAAGTGTTTTAGAGCTTGAAAATTCGTGGGTTTGAGCTCAGAGAGGAGTATTCGGTTGATTCAAGGTTTTCGAAGTTAGGGCTTGCTTGATTGAGCTTGGGTTTCGTTCTTCCACTCCGAGGTAGGGATTTCCCACTCCTACTATATGTTTATGTGTTGATTTGGTGTTTGAATTGTGTCTTAGATTGTTGGTTTCGTTGTTGGAATTGTTCTGGTGAAAGCTGAAAGTCGTGGACTGAAAACCCAAGTCCTACCGGTAGGAGTTTTGGCCCTACCGGTAGAAACGCTGTCCAGTAGAGTCATTTTCGTGAAAATGTAGTCTCCTACCGGTAGGGAAAAGTGTCCTACCGGTAGGAAATGAAAAATTCAGCATTTTGGCAAAATTTCGGAAAGGCATAACTTTTTCATCCGAACTCCGTTTTGGGAAAATTTTATATCGAAATTCATGTGCCGGAAGTTTACTTTCCAATGGTGGTGGTGTCATCTCCTAATCCTTAACCAATAAGATTTGGTAGCCAAAATAAGATAGATATGTTCGTAGATGTTGGAAAACCCTTTACCTTAGAATCATTTGGGTGAGACACGGGTGTTCTTAGATTCTCCTAAGTACTAGTTGAATGGGTTGACAAGGCTAGTGGTATACTTAATGCTTGGTAGTGGTCGTTGGGATCCGTATGAGTCGTTTGACACCGAAACGAAGGTTTAGAGAACATAAGGGATACAGGTAGGCGAAAGTCGTATGTGTTGACATGTGATGTGAGAAACGAATGCGCAGAGCACTTCTTTGAGTTAAACAACACTAGGCGCGGGTACTTGAGACATTTCCTTGTGTTTGATATGTGGTATAGGTCATGCGTAACTTATACGATTTTACGAGTTGCAAGGTGAAAATCTATGAATCGTTGTGAGATAATATCTTTTGATATGTGAGTGCTTGTATGGTGATGAGAGACTAATAATGTTATGATCGTGAGTTGATTGAGATGAAATTGTCCGTACTACCTCTTTGTGAGTAAGTCTTTGTTGTAAATTCATTATGTGTGATTGAGATGAATGGCTGAGTTGTGAGGTGAATTGGAGGAATTGTGGTTCGTTGACCTATACTACGTGATGTGATTTAGTTCCTTTAGTGAGGAAGGTATTTAGAAGGAGTAACGGGACTCCATAAATAGCTCGGAAGGAGCATTCGTTCATGACGTGTGATGTGGGATTGCAACGGTGACATATATGAGTAAACGTAAGGGTTTATTTGATGAATATACGAGAGAAGGGATTGGTTGCTGAAACAACATCATTGAGTCATGTATCAATAGGTCTCTTTTTTAAAACATGTGACGTTATGACTAAAGTGAAGTCGAGGAGCAGATAGAGTATTCGGAATAGGATGTTGTGCTTAGTCTACAGTCCTGATGTCTAGTCTCGGTACTTCATCCATGTCGTCGATATTGGGACAATCACTAGTCATGTTTTGTTTCTACTTTGAGATACCTTACCTTGTTTCCGTTATTCATTCTACCAGTCATCCCATTTGCATATAATGGTTGTGTAGATTTCTCTACTGGGCTAGTGTAGCTCAACCTATCATTTTTCAGGTGTGAACCCGGAGCAGTAGAATGAAGCGAAGTGCATGCATTCAAGTGCATATTTCCGAAAGAAGTGGCAAAGGAGACTCATGGACTTTTGATAAAATATGTTTTGGGAATGTAATAAAACATTAACTCTATTTCTTTTTATGATGTAATATATTCAAACTCTTGGAGTTGGATCTGTAATTTAATTATTAGAACATGGTGAACTCTTTTGAGGTACTATGTACGATAATGTGAGGAGTTTTGTTTATGAAAAGTTATCTTTATTTATGTTGAAAATCGAGGGTGTGACAGATAATTTCAAGATTCCAAACATAAAACTTTGAATTAAAGGTCGAAAAATGACTTAAAGTTATGTACCCAAATTAAGGATTCAGTTTTCATTTTAAATCTAAGAATTTAGACAAGATGGTTCTTAATAGTGAATTTCCATGAGTACTTCGGATTTTAGGTTTTAGGGTTACCAATGCCGGGTGCTGCGGTGTAGGGAGAAACAACGGTCAAATTACATGTTCCCATTTCAAACTCCATGCCCAAATAGGAATGAGTACATATTTTGGGATGCATTCCATCCCGGTGAAGCTGCAAATATCATTATTGGGTGAAAATCTTACAGTGCAGAATCTCCCTCTGACTCGTATCCGATGGATATTCGTCGCTTAGCTCAACTCTAAAGATAGATATGGCACTTGTTGCAACCCTGTTGTTCAATTTTAGTAGAGATATATGTACGACTTTTTTTTTTTGTTGTTACACTTGTTATTTCTTATTGTTCAAAGGGATATCATAATGTTTCATTGCAATTTACAATGAAGAGCCTATTTCCAATTTTGTGTACAAGTTTGATTTATGTTGAGAGGAAATCTATTAGTGTCAAGTGCTGTTGATATTTTATTGTTACAGGCTGATTGCAATTTTTCAATGGCATTTAACTAATACTTGATATTATCTCCAAATTTTTCGAAGTTCTGATTTTGATGCGCCTCAAATGTAACGACCCTGATTTTTGGTAAATAAAAATTTCGTTAAATATTTAAAATTTATTTTAATTACTTGGATTTCTTCTAAAATTCCTTTTTGATTTCCAATAATCCGTCATAATTAGATTTGAGATTTATAAAATTATATTTTTTCGCATCGGACGATCTAGTCCTTTTCCAAGGGCAAGTATGCTTATAGAAACACTTGTATATTTTCCTAACGAGTTAAATAAAATCTTTAAATTATATTTCTTGGTTAGAAATCCTATTTGGCAAGTATGATTAGTTTCTAACTAATTAGTTAGAGAAACCTAACTACCATTTCACCTAGTTACGTTCCCCTAACCTTAGGTGAACCTTATGAACCTTTCCAACCCTACTTGAACCTTTTAGACCTAGGGAAGTAATCATTACATTCCATGACTAGTCATTTCAACTATAGTTATCATCAATATTCCTTTACCAATTGGATAATAAATGTTAGGAAATTTTTTGTCCTTTGGATAATGGAAGCTAGATTTTCCAATGTGTATATATATTTGATAAGACAACTCATGGACCAAAGGAAGTAATCATTGCACTTGCATGACTAGTTATTTCAAGACCTTTCTTCTTCCATTAACTCTCTACCCATTGGACAATAACTACTAGAAATTTTTTTATCTTTTAGGTAATAGAAATAAGTCTTGCCAAAAAAATCCAAGAAGTACACCTAGATTTGACTAGATAAGTCAAAACCAAATCCCATCATATTGCTTCCAAAAGAAGTAAACTTATTTTCTTTTGAGTTGTCACTTGAAAGCTCATAACCCTCACTCTTTTCCTAGAGCTAGTAAGCTAGACCTATTAGGACTACTTGGTACTTAAAGTGCACTTATATATATATATATATATATATATATATATATATATATAAGAGAGATGGCTGAGAGAGAGAGAGAGGCCGAAATGGGAGAGAGGGAGTGAAGTGTGTGATTGTGTTTTGATACACTAACACAAGCTAAACCTTTTAGCCACCCTCACACTCAACCTAAGTACAACGTGACAACCCATTTCTAGACTTTATTTTGTTCATTCTTGCAAGCAAGTCATCCTAGGACAAGATAAGACCAAAAACCCTTCATAATTTGTCACTTCAAGGCCATACCTATCATAATTGCCCTTTTACCCATTTGACAATAATTGCTAGGGAAAAATTTATCCCTTGGATAATAGAAGTTAGTCTTGCCAATGGAAGCCAAGATTTTTGCTATAAATAGGACTCTCATCCAAGCATTCAATTCACACCTTCCAATCTTTCAACTTCTCTCTCTAGAAACCTTGAGTTTGTTCTTTGTTTTTCTTGTTCTTGAGTTGTTTTTGAAGTTCTTCCTAAGTTCTTCAAGGAACTCATCTTATGCCGCCATTAAACCACCACTCGACCACCTTTTCGATCCAAAAAGTTTAGTAGTTTAGTCAAAAACTTGTTTCGAGAGAAACCTTTCTCTTTCGAAGCTACCGGAAGCTTACCGTATGAAGTCACCCCATCTAATGTACTTACTTTCCGTAGCCGTCCTACCGCCAAGAAGAATGGTAGAATACTTATAACCACTCTCCCTAAGTATAAAGTTTGTATACGTAGAATATTCTTATCCCCTATCTCCAAGTATAAGTAGATTCTTCTATACTTACTATCTCTAAAAATAGAAACGTTTATATTGAAAATGCATGAGATCTTGAAACTTGTTACAAAAGACTTGAAAGAAATTTGACTATGTTGAACATATTGACTTTATTTTCCGGAAAACCATGTGTTGTTTTGAACTTCCCTAAAAGGAAGAAAGAATGGATTTTTGAAATATAGACTTGATTGATAGTATTCCTATTTTTTATCTTAAGGATAGTTATGAGAATGCATATGTGATTACTTGCATTACTTGTGATTGTGTGATTAAGCATAAGTGGTCTCCACTCCAAATGCGTCTGTACATGTGGCGTTATGTTTTAAGTTGTGATTTGAGCATGATGAAATAACATAGAGTTAGATGATCTAGCTAGTTTAGTTTCAAGATTACAATGAATGATTTATGATTTCATACGTGAAAAGTCCTACCGCGGAGTCTTTGCATGAAAACGAAACACAAATATCAAGAAAGTTAGAAACATGACACCTAGGGTGTGGTTAATGAAAAGATGTGTTCTGAAACCGCAATGTGGCCGACTTGGTAGCCCATTGTGTGGATTTTAAAAACTGCAACGTGGCCGAACTTGGTAGCCCGTTGTGTGAATGAAAACTCACAATGTGGCCGGACTTGGTAGCCCATTGTGTGGATTGCGAAAACCGCAATGTGGCCAGACTTGGTAGCCCATTGTGAAGATTGCCAATGGGGCCGAACGTGGTAGCCTCAATGGTAATATGGCTTGGTTATCCACAGAGATGAGCCAATGCAAATTTTGTGTGCCAGTGGGAACCCGGTGCGGCGGAACCATTGTGAGGATACTTAGGAGACTGGCACGGCGGAACCAAGGTTGAATGTGTTAAAAACGATTTTGGAAATGTTGATTTAGTAAATGAAAGGTGAAACTAGTGACACGGTCTACGAAATATCGCGTAGGAGAAACTCAGAAAATCAAAGACACCAACATTAGTTTGGATAAGTGAATATGGATGCGTCATTGTTAGCTGTTTTGTCAAATATGCATGTACTATGTGGAAATCGTTAATTTTATGATCTATTGTTTGTAAGTTAAGGGTTGGTAGGTATGGATTATTCTATTGAGCTCTCGTAGCTCATGGTGTTACCTTTGGTGACCCTGACATATTATACTGGTGGCGACGCTGGTATAATGTGTCAGACTTTGTAGATAACTAGGGAAAACTGTACACATTGGAGGCTTTCGGAGCCGAAGAGCTGACTAAGATGAAGGAACAGGCAGAGCTGTAGTTAGGAACCTTAGTTTTCCCTCCCTTTATGTAATGAAAGTATTCTCATGGGAGTTATGATATAATAATGAGCCAGACTCTATTTAGATTTTCAATAAAATGTCTATTTAACGTACCCAAAATTCGGGACGTTACATCAAACGTGGTTGATAATTTTTGTTGTTGTTGTTGTGCTTATTTTAATTAGTTAGATATTTTTAAGGGCAAATTACATTAAGCCCCCTCCAACTATACCTCGGTAACGAGTTGGCACCTTCATCGTTTAACTCAGACACCTAACCCCCTTCATTTGTTATCGCGTGACACTTAACCACCTCCCGTTAGTGAGCCGTTATGAGTTAAAACGGAAGAACGTCATATGAGCAGCACATGACCTTTTAATGACTGGTGTTGCCCTTATAAGTACGTAGATATATATGTATCATCTTCTACAACGATAGTCACTCTCTCTCTATCCATCTAGATATCTCCCCCCCCCCCCCCCTTTCTCTCTCTCTCTCTCGGTAATGGAAGGTAGCACTGGATCTTGCGATGGAGATTCAAATGTGTTATGCAACTGTGGCATAAAGGCACCATTTAGCGCAAAGGGGTACTTATACAGGGTACAATATGCGGGAAAGGGTGCCAATTTCAAGGTCAGATTGGAAGGAAATGGAGGGAAAAGTGGGTTTGGTCTCCCGCTAAACTCCAATCGTGATCTTAGGGTATGCTTTTACCCTTTCCCTTCATAAATTCAGATGGGCAAATTGGTAATTGCACACGTTCCGTTAACGGCATCTTCAATTTCGCGTGACATAAACGATGAAGGGGGTTAAGTGTCCGAGTCAAACGATGAAGGGGGCAACTCGTTACTGAGGTATAGTTGGAGGGGGATTAATGTAATTTGTCCTTTTTTAAATATATATTTAATTATTTATGACATCACGGTTCAATTCCGATTTTGCCGCGGTTGAATCAGTGACTTGTCCATATGATCTCTTCTCTGATTTGCTCACTGATCCGGTTTTCAAAACGTTGAGCCACCACATCCGAATTAAGTAGTAGTAGTTAGTCGTAGGGTAAACGTTTTCCCAAAGCTCAATTTCCTCACGTTGGCATTTAATTGCAAAGACCACAGACTTCAACTACTTTGGCAACACTGTTCAACACGTGCAACTGCAACGCGTGGATGCTGTAAGTTGGAACCACCATACGAACGCATATGAAATTGGCCGGGTACGTAGTGAATAATTTAACTACTTGTGAATGGCAGGTAACAGTTGGCTGTTTGTTAGAAGTGATAATAATTTACAAACCTGTACCATACCCAGGTACACAGGTTGTTCGATCACTATACAATGCATTGGTTGGTAATGAAATTAACATAAGTGATTTTGCATTGGTTCAGTTTAATCTGGTTCAACCATTACGCTGGTGGGATTGATTCGCAAAATTCTTAACCAGAAGGGATCGAGTAGGAAAACTGATTGAAAAACAAACTTGCATCGACCCGGGATCGGCGATTTTTTACTAAAATTTTGTGCTAATCTGGAAATGGTTTGGAGCCGAAATCGGATTGTATCGTTCATCCTAACACCGACTCTTTGTCAGGAGAAAGTATAATTAATTTGGCACAGATCTGTATTATCTCATAGTTCAGCAAGACACTGTATTAGCTACTTCAAAAACCATTCTCTTTTTGATTTTTTATGTTTTAGCAGGTTTTAAGTGAGTGACTACATTCTAACCAGCAAAAATAACCCCACGTGGTCCTGTAGTTGGTTGAAGCCTTGGAAAGTACTAATATTCCCAATTTATTTTTTGAGTATATATACATTTTTGCTTCCATCCTTTTCCCCATTGCCCACAAAAGTAGTACTTTCTCTCTAATCATCTTTTCTCCATTGATGGCTACCCTTAACCTTTGGCTTCAGGTGTCACTGTTGTTATCATTGCTTGCAATGTTCCAGTCCTCTGTTTTTGGGGAATCACAAGTGCCTTGTTTCTTCATTTTGGGGGACTCTTTGGTCAACAATGGCAATAATAATAACCTCGAAACCACCGCAAAAGCAAATTACCCACCTTATGGCATTGATTTTCTGGAGGGACCAACAGGACGATTCTCCAACGGCAGAAATATAGCAGATATCATCGGTCGGTCACACACTCTCTCTCTCTCTCTTCATTTCTTTGATTACTTGTCTTTTTAGAGCCTCTAGTGTCCAATCTTCATTTTGGTGAACAGAGTCATTCCAAACTGAGAGTGTCTTATTTCTGGTTGAGATCATAGCCGTTTATTTGCGCAATCAATGGCTGAGATTTGTTTTCAATTATGATCGGTCACAATTAACTCTTCTTTAGAAAAATTTCATTAACATCTTAACCGTCTAAATCACTTTTGAACGGCTACAATTGAGTGATGTAAATACAGCCGGAATAAGATTTTCTCATCCAAACCACCTCAATTTCGATCTTCCAAAGAAAGATCGGCCCACTTTGGAACCTCTATATATGAAGACTCCTACCAAAAATTGATATGGATCTTCCATTCATTAAAAAATGCAAATAGTAGTAATGTATAAAATACTAGGTTTTGCCCGTGCCTACGGCACTACCCCATGTCGACATGGCAGATTACTTGGGAAAAAAATTGATGGCATTTTTGTAATAAATTTGAAAGAGTGTGGGTACATTCTTAAGATTAGAAGAACACACATACACCATTGGATCAATTTAATCCTAGCCATTGCAATAACTTATCTTTTGGGAGGTTTACACCCTTCTGTTTTGTATTATAGATTATAGATATGGATATAGATATAGATTAGTACCATTGAGAAGGTTTCGAGAATACCTTCGAAATGATCCCTACATTAATTTGATATACTCAACTGAATATAATTTGATATACTCAACAAATATATAATTATTAGTAATAACTAAGATAATGGAGCTACTCAGCCAAAAAGAGAAGAAGATATTAATTAATGGAGAGAGCTTCTGTTGTATTTTGATAAGAAATGAGGACGGAAATAAAGAATTGGAGTTTGGAGTGTGTATAAATAAATGCACTTTTGAATTAATAATAATACTCATTATTTTTGCGGTCTCTAAAATCGAAAATTGAGAGAGTTTGGAATCTGCATATTATTAACTACGCTGTGTTTGCATAATGGGTTTAATTTGTGTTCCATGTTTGACTAGAGATTGAAGGGGCTGTTTGATAAAACAAAAAATTGAAAGCTGAAAAATTAAGTACTAAAAGTTAAATTTTTTAATTTGAAAAACTGTTTGATAAATATATTAAGTATTCAATTAAAAAATAATGAATTAATTTTATTTTTGATTCTCTCTTAATTTACTAATAGTCACAATATATTTATGGTAATGGTGGAGTGGTGATTGTGGTGGTAGTGGATTGGTGGTGATGGAACGAGAGTGGTGGTGGAATGGTGAGGTGGGGATGGAGTGAGCGTGGTGGTGGTGTTGGAGTGGTGGTGTAATGGTGGGGTGGTGGTGGAGTGATGGTGGTGTAATGGTGGCAGTGAGTGGTGGCGGTGGAGTGGTGGTTGTGCAATGGTGGCGTTGTGGTGGTGGTGGCAGTTGCGGTTGCGGTTGCGGTATGGTAGTGGTGGTGGCGATGTGGTGGTGGGTTGGAGTGGTGGAGGTGGATTGGAGTAGGTGGTGGTGGAGTAGTGGTGGTGGCATGGCGGCGGCGATGGAGTGGTGGTTGTGCAATGGTGGCGTTGTGGTGATCAGGGATGGAGCCAGGAATTTTCCCGTGAAGGGGCGACCGTGCATGCGAGAAAAAAAAATATAAATACACATGCATAATCACATAAATACATTAAAACTCAAAATAACATAAATACATAAATCGGTTTAACTAATGGGATCGATCTTGATCTATGTCTTGTTTTTCTTTATTGTTCATTTTCTTTTTTTTTTCATTCATCACAATTGGATGAATTCGATACATGGGCTTTCATGTTACTTGATTTTACCAATCAAAAAACAAAGAATTAGGAGAAGTCTAGAACAACAATTGAGGAAAGACATACCTACAACTTAAATTTCGCCAAAATTACTTAGGGTTTCCAAAATCTCTTCTTCTCTGTCTCTATTTTCTCGAAATTGCCATTAAAGTCCTAACAATTGGGAATGTTTGGCGGGGGGGGGGGCCGGGGGGGTGCAAGATTTGGTGTGCCATTGAGATTTTAGGGCGAAAAGAAATAAAACTGTAAAACACTAAACCTATCTAACGAAATGTGGAAGTTTATTACTTGAATATTCACAATATTAACACTATAGTTTTATTTTTTGTTATATTTTAGCCCTTAGCCTTTAGTAATTAATGTTGGTATCATTGTAGTTCAAAGGTTATAATTATATATATTTTTTCAAAATTCTACACAGGGGCAAACCTATATACTTTCATGGAATTTTTTTTTATTTTTTACATATAATTGTAGTGTTTCCTTTTTCTTTTTGCAAGGGCAACTGCTCCTACTGGCCCCTCCCTAGCTCCATCCCTGGCGGTGATGGTGGGAAGGTGTTAGGCACTCTCATCACCATTAGTTCAAATCATTTATATCCTAAATGCATGGGACCCAAGCAAACAAATAGGTAGGTTTTAGTAAACACATTTTTGAAAAAGGAGTCTTTTGTAAGAGGGAAAAATTATTTGAAAACTATCCCCGTCGAACGCAGCATACAAAAAGGATAACAAAAACATACAACTTATGGATGAGGGGGCCTAGCGATGGACAACCCATTATCAACCCGTATCCACAGGTGATGATCAACAGTCATCCTTAGGTCCTTATACGGTCCCAAGATCTAAACTAGCACACAAAGAAGATTAATCCGCCGTTGTGAATGCCGGAAGGGTCCTTACTTGTAACGACCCTGATTTTTGGTCGTTAAAAATTTCGTTAAGTATTTGAATTTTATTGAAATTGCTTTTAAATTCCAAAGTTTGTCATAATTACATTTTTGCCCCTTGAAAATTATTTCTTGACGCTTTAGTCCGCTTAATAAGCCTAACTAGTTTTTAACCATCCGGTTGGAGTAATCGAACTAGGAAGCCACCTAGTTACTTTTGCCTAACCGCAAAATGACCATTTTGCCCCTCGTGGACCCTTTGAACCTTTTGAACCCTAGACTAAGAATTTTAATATTCTTTTTCTTTTAATTATTTTGGTTTTAATCTTTGTCCATTGGACAATAATTGTTAGGGAAACTATTATCCATTGGATAATAGAAACCCCATTTGTTTATATTAAATGTCTACTTGATTAAAGTACTATGAATAGTAAAAAGTAACTTTTTGATTACTTTAAAGTACCTTTTTGGATTAATTTAATGTTTAATCCCCCTAGCAACTATTATCTATTGGATAATAAAAGTTAGGGTGGTTATTATCCATTGGGTAAAAGGTTCATCTTTCAACTTAGTACATGGATTGATTAATTTAATATATTTTTTTTTAACCCCATGTGCCAAAGTACCAATTATTTTGAAATAAAAGTTGCCAAGTCACTATTGTCCATTGGACAATAGAAGTTAGGGGATTTATTACCCAATGGATAAAGGGGTTAATCTTTCACCAAGTACAAGGATTTCAATAAACTAATCTTTTTCAAAAATCCCATGGGATGATATACAATATTTTATTGGAGGATTTTAATACCTAAGATTTCTTAAGTACTCTTTTATTATTTAAAATTGGGATTTTGATCTTCCAAGATCATTTGGTACATGTGTATCTAATATATTAGTACTTGGTTGATTGTTTAACATGTGCCTATTGATTAGTTGGATAGGAAAAATCTTGCCCTTAAATCCCTTGATCTCTAGTACAAATTTTCTTTTGTTTATTGTTTTCTTGAACCTTGCATGCATATACATATATATACCATTTGAGAGCAAGAGAGAGAGAGAGAGAGGAGAGAGAACCGAGAGAGAGAGAGAGAGAGGAGAGAGAGGCCGAATGGGAGAGAGAGAGAGAGAGGAAAGAAGGAGGAAGGAGAGAGGAAGATTGGTTGTATCTTGGCATTGATCTTCCTTGTACTTTCATATCTTGGTGTATATATATCTTCCTAGCCTAGACTTAACTCCATTGTACCCTTGTTTACACCTTGCACTTGTTTGAACCCTTAGATCTTGTACCAATCTCTTTCTTGCCCACCAAGGATCAATCCTAGCCATCCAAGTGATCCAAGATCAATCTTGGTACAAAAGTAGCCATGCAAACCTAGGATTTTTCCTTGATTTGTGCTTAAAAGTCGGATTTGATTTGATATACTTCTTGGACACCTTGCAACTTCTTAACCCTTTGATCATGTACCATTATCATCTTAACCCTCCATTTGATCCAAGAATATCACCAAGGTACAAAAAAATAGCCTTACAAGTCTAGGATTAGTTTTGATCTTTCAAGATTCATTGCCAAGTGTCAAGGTGAGACTTAGAGAGGGAGAGAGGAGAAGGCCAAGCTCTTGCCTATAAATAGAAGGCCATTCCAAGCCTTTCAAAGCACACCTCAAGCAATTAGCTCTTCCTTCTCTCTAGAAACCATTTTCTGTTTCTGGGCAGCCACTGTCCCGTCGGAAATCCTCCATTTTCTCCTGCCTAGAGTAGTTTTTAGGACCAACTTCCTTCTAGAAAGTTGTAGAGCACTTCGAAACCTTGAAGTTAGGCTCAAAAATCACCCCAATCGGTTAAGAAATGACCCAGATATTGTCATCCGAAGTTCAGTAAAATTTCTGGATTTCCATTTTCTGGACAGCTTACTGTCCTCTCCTTTGTCCCCATTTTTCTCCAACCTAGGTTTGTTTCTAGGATTAACTTTCTTCACGAAAGTTGTAGAGAATTTCTTGAGCTTCGTTCTCGACCCAAGAACGACTCTATTCGGCCAAAGATTGACCAAGTTATTGCCGTTCAAAGTTCGATCCAGATTCGGGAGAAATTTCCACCTAGCTTATTCGGCCCCGACTAGTTTCGGATCAAGGTAGGATACTCTTACCCTATTCCTATGTATATGTAAGATCTCGTATTCTTCCATTTTAAAGTGAGTTATCTTTATTTACTTTCCATTTCAAGTATTTGTATTTTGATCTTGAAAATGATTATGAGCATGCTTATGTGAGTTGTTTGAGTTACTTGTGATATA
>BPLS01000511.1:580322-602490 GCA_019656275.1 Rhododendron kiyosumense | reverse complement strand
TATATCACAAGTAACTCAAACAACTCACATAAGCATGCTCATAATCAATTTCAAGATCAAAATACAAATACTTGAAATGAAAAGTAATTAAAGGTAACTTGCTTTGAAATGGAAAATAACATAATCTTACATATACATAGGGATAGAGTTAGAATATCCTACCTTGATCCGAAACTAGTCGGGGCCGAATAAGCTAGGTGGAAAATTTCCCCGAATCTGGACTGAACTTCGAACGGCAATAACTCGGTCAATCTTTGGCCGAATAGAGTCGTTCTTGGGTCGAGAACGAAGCTCTCTAAACCCTCTACAACTCTCGAGAAGGAAGTTAATCCTAGAAACGAACCTAGGTTGGAGAAAAATGGGGACGAAGCAAAGGACAGTAAGCTGTCCAGAAAATGGAAATCCAGAAATTTTACTGAACTTCGGATGACAATATCTGGGTCATTTATTAACCGATTGGGGTGATTCTTGAGCCTAACTTCAAGGTTTCGAAGTGCTCTACAACTTTCCAGAAGGAAGTTGAGCCTAAAAACTACTCTAAACAGGAGAAAACTGAGGATTTTCGGACGGGCAGTAGGCTGCCCAGAAACTGGAAAATGGTTTTCTAGAGAGAAGGAAGAGCTATTGCTTGAGGTGTGAGTTCAAAGGCTTAGAATGACCTTCTATTTATAGGCAAGAGTTTGGCCCTCTCCTCTCTCTCTTTCTAAGTCTCACCTTGACACTTGGCAAGATATCATGGAAGATCAAGGAAATCCCTAGGCTTGCAAGGCTAGTTGGTACTAAGGATTTGATTTAGGAAGAGATAAATCTCTTGGATTTGAAGTACAACAAAAATCAAGGCCAAGATATACATCAAATCTTCTTCCTCCTTTCTCTCTCTCTCTCTCTCTCTCTCTCTCTCTCTCTCTCTCCCTCCCATTCGGCCTCTCTCTCTCTCTCTCAAGGTATATATATATATAAACACATGCATACAAAGTTCAAGAAAAACAATAAACAAAAGGAAGTTGTACTAGAGATCAAAGGAGATTTAAAAGGGCAAGATTTTCCCCATTAAACTAATCAATAAAAATCACCAAGTACTTATATATATATACACATGTACCAAATGATCTTGGAAGATCAAAACCCTAACATAAAATAAGTAAAAAGGTAATCTAGGAAATCTAGGGTTTTGATTCACCCCAATAATTAAATGCACAAAATCACATGGGAAAATCCAATACTTGATTATTTAATAAAATTCTTGTACTTTGTGAAAGACTAACCCTTTTTATCCATTGGGTAATAAATCCCCTAACTTCTATTGTCCAATGGACAATAGTTATTAGGTAACTTTTAAATTAAAATAATTGGTACTTTGGCACATGGGGTTAAAAAGAAATATTAAATTAATCAACCCATGTACTAAGTTGAAAGATGAACCTTTTACCCAATGGATAATAACCACCCTAACCTTTATTATCCAATGGATAATAGTTGCTAGGGAGATTATACATTAAAGTAATCCAAAAAGGTACTTTAAAATAATCAAAAAGTAATCAAAAAGCTACTTTTTACTATTCATAGCACTTTAATAAAGTAGACATTTAATATAAACTAATGGGGTTTCTATTATCCAATGGATAATAGTTTCCCCATCTTTTATTGTCCAATGGACAAAGGAAATAACCAATTTGATTGAAAGAAAAAGAATATTAAAATTCTTAGTCTAGGATTCAAAAGGTTCAAAATGTTCAAAAGGTTCAAGGGGGGCAAAATGGTCATTTTGCGGTTAGGGAAAAGTAATTCGATGGCTTGCTAGCTCGGTTTCTCTAACACGTCGGTTAGAAACTAACTAGGCTTGCCAAAAGGATTAAAGTGCAAGAAATCAAATTTGAAGGGGCAAAAACGTAATTTTGACAAATCACAAGGAAATTAAAAGTAATTATAATAAAATTCAAATACTTAACGAAATTTTTAACGACCAAAATTCAGGGTCGTTACAGACACGGTCTACGATGAGTCGCGTAGGAGAAACTCTGAAACCTTGGACACCAACGGTAGATGATTAAACGAATTTTAATATGTGATTGTTAGTTGTAAGGTTGGTAGGTAAGAATTTCCTATTGAGCGTTGTAGCTCACGGTGTTGCCTTTTTGGTGACCCTGACATATTATATCGGTGGCGACGCTGGTATAATGTGTCAGACCTTGTAGATGATCAAGATGGACCGTTCACTTGGAGGCGTCCGGAGCTGAGGAGCTGGCTAGGATGAAGAAGCAAGAGGAGCTGTAGTTAGGAAGCCTTAGTTTCCTTTCCTTGTTGAATAATTGTACCTCTTTGAAGTATTTATAATGTAATAAACTCTCTTTATTATGTAATAAATGCTTCTTAACGTACCCTAATTTTGGGGGCGTTACATTACTTCTATGGGAAGTTACCCTAAAGCTAACGAGTATAGCAAATGCCTGAATTAAATAGGTGAATGCAACATGTAACTAAACGAAAATAGAAAATCTGCATGAACTGAACTTGAACTAACATGCAGCATGAACACATTAGGAAACTAGCTAAAACTGAAAATCTAACCAGATTAGGAAACTCGACCAAGTTAGGAAAGTAACCCGATTAGAAACTCTGACCAGATTAGGAAACTTTTCAAATTAGGAAACCGGGTCAAATTAGAAAAGTAAACCGATTAGAAAACCACATCCATCGGCAGGATACTCATGAATAGACCATGAGGGCAGAATAACTAATTAAACGAACATCAAGCTAATATGTGACATGCAGGGGTAAAAAGGTAATTCGGCATGTTGAGGTGAAATCGGCAGCATAACGACTACAATTTGACAGAATAACAACCGTAGTCGGGCAGCATAACAACATAAGCTAAAAGATCAAGGTGCATGCGAACAACATAACAACTAGAGTAAAACGGTAAATGCTCATGCGGGCAGAGTAACAGCTATGTGGATGCATGTGCGGGTGGTCGTACAAACAGAGTAACGACATGGTAATCTATTCAAAGAATTAAACGTGCAGCACTACAACTAAACATGCATGAAGGGCAAAACAGTCATTATGCATGAACTATCTAAACCCTAGATTATTATGCATAAATGAAAACTACGCTAGCATGCAATATTAAAACAAATTAGAAAGCCTAAACTTGCATGAGCAAAGTAAGAAAATAAAATAAACCCTAAACATGTGACTAGATAATTAAACTAAGCAATAGAATAATTAACTAGCAGATAAACTAGACTAAACAGTAAAGAAAATAAAGACGAGCGTCGACAAACCTTGACTCCATGAGACCAAACGAACCGCCCTCAGAAACTGAGTAGAAATATGAACTAGATTGCCCGTAGGAGAGCAACCTTGATGCAAGATGCCTTCAGTAGCCTGACGGAGTGGAGAAGACTATGCTTGAATACTAGAAAATCTCAACTAGCACGAACTTTGAATAAGGTGATTATGAGCTTTTGAATGAATGCTTTGAGCCACGGTGTTTTTGAACGATATTGAACCAAAATGATTATGAATGAGTTGAAACCTATCGAGGTAAGGGGTTTATATAGGCTTGTCCGTGGGGAAAAACGAGTTAAGTTTTCGATGTGGGACTGCAGAAAATAAGGAAAAATGCGAAAACGGAGGAAAAATAACAAAATGGCACCGTGGCACCACACGAAGGCCAGCCCGGCCTTGGCCCAAGCCCAGGCCCATGCTTGTGGGCTCAGGCAAGCCTACCTCAGTGTGGGTTTAGTTTGGGTCCGTTCTGATGCGTATTAGGCTAATTTTTGGGTCAAAAAGAGCGATGATTTGGACAAAAAATAGGACTTTTGTGGACAAAAATGAATTGCTTTATGGATTAAAAAGACTCAACATTTTCAAAAGGATATTTTAAAATGGAATGCAACATAATTTAAAAAGAAAGTTTGCAACTTGATAAAAACACTTTGAAAGAAATGACGAAAAGCTATCTTCCTACATCAATGCATTAAGATCACTTTTAGGCGGCTGCTTGGCGGGAGCCTTAAGCATTACGGACTACCAAATGGGGTGTCTACAGATATCTACATTCATCATGGGGATTTAGAGGAGGACATCCACATGCATCTGCCACAGGGTTTCACAGTGAAAAGGAATGAGAATATGGTTTGCAAACTGAGCAAGAGCTTGTATGGGTTGAAGCAAACTCTAAGGCAATGGTACAAGAAGTTGGACAACTTCATGTGCAACAATGAGTTCAAATGGTTAGAGGAGGATCATTGCTGTTATACCAAGGGGTTTGGCAAGTCTTATGTTATTTTGTTGCTATATGTGGATGACATGCTTTTTGCAAGGTCTAATATTGGGGAGATCAATAAAGTGAAGAAGACGTTGTCGAAACCGTTTGTAATAAAGGATTTGAGAGTGGCTAAGCATATCCATGGGATGAGAACAATCCGAGATAAAACAAAAGGGACTTTGAAGGTATTACAAGCCAAATATATCAAAAAGATGCTCAAGAGGTTTAGCATGGTTGAAGCAAAACCTGTTGGAACACCTTTGGCTCATTTTAGACTAACTAAGCATCAGTCACCAAAGACAAACAGGGAGTAAGACTAAATGCTTTGACAGACAAGGAGTTAGACTAAATAGAGAAAATTATGTATGCATCTGCAATTGGGAATCTTATGTATGCTATGGTTTTCACACGTCTTGATATTGCACAAGTAGTGGGAGTAATCTCGGAAAGCAATACTGCTGGAACGTTTGTCAGCCCGAATGGCATCACTACAAACTTGTAGTGTTCGTATCTGGTGTGAAAGGTTGTCTTGGTGATATCCTCATCCCGAATCCTTAACTGACGATGGCTTGATCGGAGATCGATTTTTGAAAAGCCGGTTGCTCCTCTTAATTGATCAAATAGGTCATTGATCCTAGACAAAGGATATCGGTTCTTGACTGTAACTTGGTTTAACTTCCTGTAGTTGATGCATAGTTGAAGTGTTCCTTCTTTCTTCTTCACGAACAATGCTGGTGCTCCCCATGGTGACGTACTCGGCCTAATGAATCCGTTGTCCAACAGCTCCTTCAATTGGGTCTTGAGCTCCTTTAGTTCTGTAGGGGCCATTTGGTACGACGTCATAGAGATTGGTACCGTTCCCAGTTGGAGTTCTATAGAGAAGTCTATCTCTCTTTAGGGTGGCAAGCCAGGAAGTTCTTCAGAGAAAACATCGGCTTACTAGCACACAATGTGTGGTAATCCCACTTTCATCCTATTGGCTTCTCCTAACTGGAGGCTAGCTAGGCATCTAACAGTTGATTCTGCCACCTGGATCTTCTCGTCGTCGAGCTCACTATCTGTCTATCCCGCCCCCTTAAATTGGAAACAAGTCACTTTGAGGGTATACGCGGTCACCATCTTCTGATGGCAGTCTATGACTGCTCGATGTACTGATAGCCAGTCCATCCCCGGGATTATGTCGAAATCTGCCATGTCAATCACTCTATAATCGCAGGTTAGGTGTAGGTTTGCTATTTCTAGTTCGCACCCTCCATACACTAGACTAACAGCTATACTCCCCTCAAACAGTGATGTTACTTTCATATTTGTACATTAGGGGTTCTGTTTCTAGTGCTAGAGTAGTTACGCAGGCAGTAGATATGAATGAATGTGATGCTCCAGAGTCAAACAAGACTTGCACACATGTACTATACAATAGTAGCGTACCTTGGATCACAGAGGGATCCTGCTCTTGTGCCTCAGTTTGTAGCGCAAAGATACGCCCTCCAGTGCTTTACTGTTATCCCATCGGCTGCTTTTCTTTATTTTGTCCATTTTACTGCTGCGATGGGCCTCCAAGGTTTTGCTTCACAAAACCGGCCTGTCTAGGTTGTTGAGCTTCCTGAACTCTAAGGTACCCATTCCCTTCCATCTGAGGTTGCGGGCATTGGCGGCTGTAATGGCCCATAGCCTGACAGTTGTAACATCTAACTATCGCCAGGTCCCGATTGCCCCTCTGCGTTTCGCCGCGTCCAGGCGTAGTAGTCCTCCAAGGTTGGTTGCTTTAAGGCCGGTTCAAGGGTTTGGTGTGGTAGGGTCCACAGTTGTTGTTGGGTGATTGGGTTCGGATCGGTCCGCCAGTGTTGCCTGTCGCCTTCCCCCATCGAGTTTTGAAGTCAGACTCCTCACTCTCTAGCTGGAGAGCACACTTCATGACCTCGGCATAGGTGGTAAAGGCTTGAGCCACCACAGCCCTCTGAGCAGTTGTCAGTCCCCACTCGAACCTTCTTGCCTTCAGTTGGTATGGAGGTTAAGGCATAACGGGACAGTTCCTCATATTTGGCCGCATACTGAGTAACGGTCATTGTCCCTTGTTTCAGGTTTAGAAATTCATGTTCCTTGGCTAGACGAAGGGGCGTGGGGAAATACTTATCAAGAAACAAGGTCTCGAACTCGGCAAAAGTCATGGTGGCAATGGCATGGGTTGCCTCCATAAGGTCCCACCAGTAGCGTGCTTCTCCCTTCAGCTGGTAAGTGGCTAAGGCCACTCGATCTCCGTCCTGGGTAATCTCCAAGGTTCTGAGGATCATCTTGACCTCGTTCAACCATGTCTCGGCTACGATGGGGTTGGTGTCTCCGTGGAAGGTTAGGGGTCAGCGTTTGCAAAACTCGTTCATTGCTTGAGTTCAGGTTATGGGTCCGTTGTTATGGTTTTGGTTTTGGAGGTTAGCATTCAGAGCGGTGATGAATGCTTGCATGATTTGGGCTAGGTCGGGGTTCGCGTTTGAGGGTTCTCCATTATCGTGTCCTAATCCGTGGCGCGTATTCACCATCTACGAGGGGAAATCGAAAGGGGGTTTTAGTCTACTAAAACAGATTTTCATTTTGCAAATGGTGTTTCTTTCAAAAGTTGAAAGTAGTTTATCAAGTAGTATGCAACAGTACTCTCTTACTAAAAGCAATCTTTTCATAAATAAGCAGGAAATTACAATCATAAGCATAGAATCCTACTATAATGGCAAGTAGGGACAAGGATTAGTGTGTACATGAATAGTAATCAAGAAACATATAAGAATAAGTAGTAGCTAAGATAGACCTTTTTATTAACAAACGTAGCATGAATACAACTTGGGAAAAATAGACAACGGGGATCCTGATCTTCGACATCCTACATCCCTAAGGGTTACAACGGTTACTAGATTTATTCTAGGTGCGCCTAAATGGTCCTCTTGGCCTTTACGGGTCCTCTAGGGCCTCGTCTTCCTCGAGATTCCCCTCATCTACAAGGTTTTCATCCTTGGTCACCTCATTAGCGTCCTTGTCACCATTGACTTCTTCCTCCTTAACTCCAACCTCAAAGTTCTCCATCGGGGGTAAAGTACCAAAGAACCCATGGAAGGCATATAGGATTGGGAACATTTCAGGAAACCAAGGGTCCTCCTCCACGGGAATAGGGGTATTATGCTGCACCCTCATGAAATCTTGTTTTTCGGCGAGTACAACAGTAATGAAGTAAGGATTTTCCACTAGTTGAGTTGTCATAGATTCTATGGTGATTTTGCGTTGACGAGCTTCCGCCAACAGGTCGACTAGGTGATCCAAGTGGTTCATCTATAAGGAAAAGTTTTAAATCTCAATTAGGAACATTTTAAGAGAGAGTTTTATTAACACGCAGGCGACCTTCTAGGTTCCTCATTTGCTTCTTGATTTAAGTCATCATCCAATTGTTCGGGAATTCTCAGCTCGGCGGTACTACCAATTTCGCACCTTGCTTCAATCCGAAGATTGTTTTGCCAGAATTCCACCCAATTTGGGATGGTAAACTTAAACTCAACTCACGTTTGTGCAACGGTCAAACTTATCTTATGGTCTACCCATTCTACCCATGGCCGAGGTTTTGAACCTTAAGCTCTGATACCAAGTCGTAACACCTCGAATTTTGGGAACGTTAAATAGTTAATTTTATTGACAAACTAAATAGAGTCTGGCTCTTATTACATCATAATTCTCACAAGAGTACTTTTATTACACAAGGGAGGGTAACTAAGGTTCCTAACTACAGCTCCACCTGCTCCTCCATCCTTGCTAGCTCTTCAGCTCCAAAAGCCTCCAAGGTGTACAGCTTACCCTGTTCATATACAAAGTCTGACACATTATACCGGCGTTGCCACCGGTATTTGAACCTAAAAAGAAAGTTTAGGTTGAGCTACACTAGTCTAGTAGAAAAATTTTTACTCAAGCTATATGTAAATGTAATGAAACATGCTATAAGAGTGAATGATTTCTAAGAAATAGACCAAGGATACAAAAGGGACACCACAATGAATCAACAGACTATGACCACATAATTTTATACATCTTGAAGAATATCCCTAACCATTCGTACATTAAACTAGGGGCAGCGTTAAATACACGTAAATCTAATTAACCCACGACAGTTTCTCAAACCATTATAAGACCCCTCTAGTGGATACCACCATTTACTTCCTCATTTCTTACCAATTACCACCGAACCTCTTTTCATAAAAGAAAACATTCCTTTTTGGTTGCCAAAATAATTTTGAGAAAACTCTCGACCTTTACGGGTCGAACTCCATTGATTTGCTTGAATACCGGAATCCGTTGATTTGTGCCCAAATACCGGAACCGTTGATTCGCTTAGGAATACCGGAGGATTTTTTATAAAAATCCTTTTTCCAAAACCAGATTTCTTCCTTTTCGAAACTTTGATGGAATCATTTGTTTATTTCCCCTTTTAACATTTACGATCTATAGCAATACACAGCCCAAACAACAACAAGAACTTCTATAATCAATCATAACTTCCTTCATCATGCAAGACATTTAACTGTATTACCACACCTTGTGTTAAAGTGAATTCCCTCTACCTGGGTTTCCGCATTACCACACCTTGTGTTGTGGGCCTTCTAGAGTCTTCGCATTACCACACATTGCATTGTAGGACCCTTAGTTCAACATTCATAACTCACACAACACATATGCATTATCAATCTGAACACAAGATGATAACACTTCCCAAAGTCACAATCTTTCATTCACCATCATTCAATATATTACAAACTCATGCCCATGTCCTATGGTACATTAATAAAATACCTTAAGTTCACGTTATCTCTCAAAGTCTATCACAATGCCGTACGTCACGTACTGAACCCATAACAACTTCACGACACACCATCGGCTAGGTTCTAAACGAGAATCTATAGAACGAGTGCCAAAAGAACCTAGGATGATCAATTGAGACAAAGCACGAAGATACGAGTTACCCTATTCTTTTCCGGACCACTAGGCAAACCCTTACTGACCAACCAAGCGCCCCATGTCATAACTTACATCCTACGATACTCGATAACCTTCCTATGATACGCTCTTTCATCCTATCGTTCACCACGTCAAGTCATAGCACCTAACATACCTATAGTGTACATCACCACATGCCACAATGACTCTCAAGTGCCATCAATCCCATAAATATATTTCGATTAAGTTTTATCTAGTAAGACATTACTCTTTCTCTAACAACGGAAAGCCAATGGAAAGAGGATAACTTAAGTAAATCAAAGGAATTCAATTAAGCATGCTTGAAATAGGTTTGGAGATGTCCAAAAAGGTATAGAAGTGATCGGGGGGTCAAAACATTCAATGGAGGGGGTCAAAACATTCAACGGAGAAGTAGTAGGAGCAAAACTGGACTTAAGCTCCTAGTATCGATACGCACAAAACTCGTATCGATACTATATTAACTGTCCAGGGAGATAAGTTTATAGTATCGATACAACTCTTAATCTGTATTGATACCATGAGGTTTCGAGCAGCGATCTCAGCAGATTTTCAAAAGCTAGCTCAACAACAAAACCCAATGATCCACAGCACGAATGAGGCATAAAATCATCACATAAACACATAACAAGAGTAAGAAATCCCTACCTCCAAGTCGTAGAACAAACACGCAAAGAGATCGGGCCATGCGAACTCTTGACCTCAAACTTTGAACTACGCCTAAAATACTCCTCTCCGAGCCAAACCGGACAAGCTACGAACACAATGGCACGTAAGGAAGATGGAGAGAGGGTTGGGTTCTTTGGGTTTCAAGTTTTGGTGGTAGAGAGAGAGAGAGAGAGAAAGGAGGATTTTCTATCCTCTACACCCACACACACCCTATATATATACTATCACAAACATAAATTACACTTACACTCCATCCACTTTCAATTCTACTACATTGACCCCAAATCCACTAAATCTAATAATTTCCTCAATTTCTATTATTAATAAATCTATAAACTAATTCCGAAAATACGGGTCTTTACACTCATCTACTCTCTTTTTATATATAAAAAAAAAACCAACCAAATTTGCCCCCGTTTTTGGAATTTATGATAAGGTTGGGTGTAAAAAATCTTACCCTACTTGCATAAGTGTCATTGGTTAAGAAGGGAATAAGCCCACCACCACCCTAGCCTAGGAGGGTTACCGCTCTAGGATGGCTATTTTGCATTATTTTTTTCAAAAGTGTTAGGTACCCAAAAATATACCCCGAAATTATCTCAAATAGACGTTTAAAGATATTTATGACCATAAATAGACTTTTATTAATAGTAAAAAATACTTGTTTGGAGTAACTTTTGGATATATTTTTCAGAGTACCTAGCATTGCTCTACTTTTTTCCATTGAAACACAATATTGTTAGAGATGTTAAATCAACGCAGCTAATGGGCGCTTTATTACACAGCTTAGGGTTGGGCACCAAGTTGAAGGGCATATAAGGGTTGGATATCCAACTTTCATCCAAAATGTTAACAAATGTTAACAGATTGGGATGGAGGGGGTGAAGTTGCTCAGTTTTGATAGTTGACGGGGTCATGTTGGCTAATTTTTCAGTTGAGCGGGTGATGTTGTAAAAATGCACTACTAGAAGAGTAGAAAAAGATCTCGGTCATCTGGTGTGATCTTTCACTTTTAATCTCACATTCAAAATCGTGGTCTATCAAGGTGTAACTAAAAGTCACTATATTTTAATCATAGGATATATAAAACCGTGATTAAAACTCATTAAAATTGTGACTAAAAAGGTAAAAATAGTGATTAAAAATGGCAAAACCATGACCTTTAACAGCTTAACATCTCAGTTTTATTGTAAAACCGTGGTTGTAGAGAGAAATAATCTCAATTTTTAAAAAACCGAGGTTAAAAGTGGCATTCCAATGGGAAAAAAATCCCACGTTCTTTCTTTTGCTGGGTTTTGACCCCGGTCTCTTGAGTTTTGCGTAAAACTTTCAACCAACTACACCACAAACACACTTTTCAATATATAATAGAAATATCTAATATACTACATATGCTTTTAACTTTAAAATATACTTTAAACATCATTTTGAACATTTAAATATTAAAATTGTAATTTTGATAAACATGAAAATAGCCCTTGTGTTATTGTTCAAACCCTATTTGAATTATCTGAATCTGAATTCAGAACAAAGAGTTATGCTCAAAATACATTTGGCGACGAAACACAACCTTCATAAATTTTGTCAATAAAGGTACCCATTTGGTGACAAAATACTTTTTGTAATAACTCTGAATTTCGATAAATAAAACTTCATTCTTATATTCGAATTAATTATTTTAATTGCTTGGTTTGCTATTAATTTTCTTTTTAATTTCTAATAATTCGTCATAATTAGATTTTAGCCCTTCAAAATTTGTTTCTTGATTTGAGGCCTTACTTGGCAAGTCTAGTTAGCTTCTAACCTACTAGTTGGAGAAACCAAACTACCAATTCACTTAGTTACAATTCCCTAACCCTAGATGGACCTTTTTGACCATCTTTGAGCCTTGTGAACCTTTCCAACCATAGACTAGAAAATCATTATATATTTTCGTTTATTATTTTATTTCTTGGATCTTTGCCCAATATTGGATAATAAAAGTTAGGGAAACTTTTATCCATTGGACAATAAAAACCCTAGATTTTCTATTTAGGATATTTTATGCTAGAATATCAAAGTACTCTTATATATTTATATATATGGATTTATATACTTGCTTAATAGGACATGTTGTCCTATTCAAGGGTTATTTATTTTTATTTTAGTTTATTTGTTTTTACCCATTGGTCAATAACCGCTAGGGAAATTATTACCCATTGGATAATGAAGTTAGTCATCCTAGCATGTACTAGGGTTTTATAAATAAACCATTTTCTAGATTTTCCACGTGGTGATATACTCATATAAATATGTGTATGTACTTTATGGACTTAATACCCTAGATTTCCTAGGTACACTAGTACTATATTATAATAGGAACATGTGCCAATTTGGATTAGTTTAATAGGGAGTTTTGACTTGAAAATCTACCTAGATTGCATGGCACACCCTTATATATATATATGTGTGTGTGTGTGTGTGTGTATGTACTTGGACTCATATATATATATATATATATATGTACATGCTTATTTTATTACAAGAATACATGTGTGTATTGGGATAATTTAATAAGAGAGAGGGAGGGAGAGAGAGAGAAAGAGATAAGAGAGAGGGAGATTTGGTTGTACCTTAACTTGATTTTCTTCCTTTGTACATAACTTGGATTCAATCCATGAATGTACACTTGTTCAAGCAAAAATCCATTCACATTGTCCTTATTTGTACATTTATCAATTTTAGTTCTTGTACAACCCCTCCTTTCTTCCACCAATCTTTCCATAATCCAATCCAAGGTACAAAAATCTAGTCTTTTATGCTTAGATATTGTTACTACTTGTACATCACCCTTCAAGCCATGCCTTGATTTGACCAAAGGAAGAAAAAAATCAAAGATAGGAGAGAGAGAGAGAGAGAGAGAGAGAGAGAGAGAGGGAACCCTTGGCCTATAAATAGCAAGCTCATTCAAGCTTGAACTCACACCTTCACTTCTTGCTCTCACTTCTCCCTAGAAATTCCAAGTCTTTGTAGTTTAAAAGTTCAAGTTTCTTGAAGTTCTTGAGAGCAACCACCAAACCACCTCCAAAACCACCCCTAGATCTTTAAAGTAGTCTAGTTTAGTTAGCAAAGTTATTTCTAGGAAGAGAAAAATCCATCTCTCTTCCTTTCGAAGCAATCCGGAGCCGTTACGCTGCCGATTCGCAAAATCGACGACCAATCCTCCGTAACTGACCAACCGCCAAGAAGTAAGGTAGAAACCTTAGTCCTTAAACTCTACGTATAGTATAGAACCGTGTCTTGAAAAGTAAAATGCCCCTAATTCAAAGCATAATATTCGTAATTGTTTTCTCTAAGTAGATAAGGTTATCTATCGTTTATAGTAGCTGGGATGCATGATTGTCAAACTTATTGTTTCTAATGAAAGTATGAGCATGTATGCATGAATTGCTTGTATCACTTGTCCTGTTGGAAAGCATAAGTGATTCTCACTCCAAGGGCGTCCGTACATGTGGCGTTATGCTTTAAATTGTGATTCGAGCATGCTAAATAATATAGAGTATTTATGTTTACAATTGAGGAAAGTCCTACCGCGGAAGTCTATGCCTGAAAACCAGACACCAAAATCGAGAAAGTTAGAAACATGGCACCTAGGGTGTAGTTAGCTAGAAAAAAATGTGTTTCCAGGGAAGGAAATATTTTTGAAACTACATAATGACCTGTTTTGGTGGCATTATGTGTGACAGGTGTTTTTGTGTGCCAATGGGAACCTGGGATAGCAGAACCATTGTGAGGATACTCGGGAACCCGGAACAATGGAACCGAGGTTGGATGTGTAGCTTGGTTATCCGTGGAGAGGAGCCAATGCAAATGTGTGCCAATGAGAACCCGAGATGGCGGAACCATTGTGAGGATACTCGGGAGACCGAAACGGCGGAACTAAGGTTGGGTGTGTTAAAAACTATTTTGGGAAATGATGATTTGGAAAAAGAGAAGTAAAACGATGTCACGGTCTACGATGAGTCGCGTAGGAGAGACATAGAAAAACCACGGACACCTACGATAGTTTGAAGAGTGAATGTGAATGTGTAATTGGTTGAATATGTATGATTCTATCGATTGTTTGTTAAGTTAAGAGTCAGGGGGTAGGATTTATTCTATTGAGCTTTTGTAGCTCATGGTGTTACCTTTGGTGACCCTGACATATTATATGGGTGGCATCGCCGGAATAATATGTCAGATCTTATAGATGAGCAAGGTGAGCTTTTCACCTTGGAGGCTTTCGGAGCCGAAGAACTTGTTAGGATGGAGGAGCAAGCGGAGCAGTAGTTAGTGTCACGCCCTCGATTTTCAAGTAAATAAATAAACCATTTCGATAAAGAACCTCGCATAAGATATATAATACCCAAAGGGGAATTCCCACCAATTTAATTTACAAACGAAGTCCCCAAGTTTAATTAAATACATTTTTGGCACCACGGCCCAAATTAACTTACATACAGCTATGAACAAGCTATTAAATTACAAACGGTTTAGCAAAAGGAAAATCAAGATGAATTAGCGACAAAATTATCTTTCATAAAAGTAAGCAATATACAAGAGAATCAAATAACTAGTCTTCATTAGCTTCCAAGTTGTCTTCCAAACTGAGTATACGATGCAATGCAATCTACTGCCAAGCATTTAAAACCTGAAAAGAAGGATTTTGTTGAGCTACACTAGCCCAGTAGGAAATTCTATACTCAAGTTATATGAAAATGGGATGAAACATGCGATAAGTGAGAATGAGTTCCAATAAAAAGACATTAGATCCAAGAAGGATTACCAAAATGAACAAACGATTACAACTTCAGGATTTCGAACATCTTAGAGGTAACCCTAACCATCAGCACGTCGACTAAAAGCGGCCATAAAACTCACAGCAACCAAACAAATAACAATAATGATTCAACCATCTCATACTTGCCAATTGAATGCCACGAACCACTTCCTCATTTCACACCATTCATCATAGAGCTTTATTTAATAAAACTTTCCTTTTTGGTTTTCAAGAACAATTTAAAGAAAAACTCATGACCATCGCCGGTCATGCTCCGTTGATTCGCTCAAGAATACCGGAGTATCTTTTAGTAAAAATTCTCTTTTCAAAATCCAAATCCTTTCTTATGTAAAACCTTGATAGAATCAATCATTCGTTCTGTTTATCAATAGCCACGATCCCAAACGTCAAACAATCCAAACTTCAACATAAACTTCTAACAATCAATCAAACTTCTCTTCATCCGGGGGAGACATTCAACTATGTTACCACCTCATGCGTGACAGTGAATTCTCTTCACCCGAGAGAGACATTCAACTGTGTTACCACCCCATGCGTGACAGTGAATTCTCTTCACCTGGGTTTCCGCATTACCACACCTTGCGTTGCGGGCCCTTTATTCAAATTCTCAATTCAAGCATACACACATGTAAGCCATCGTTCAATATACAAGCAAGTAACATTTCCCGAATTCACATTGTAATACAAACTCGTAAACATGTCACATCGTACATTAATAATTACCTTAAGTTCATGTCATTTCTCTAAGTGTATCACAACGTCCTTCTCTACATATCGAAACCACAATCGATTTCTCGACGTATCACCCGCTGGGTTCTAAACCATAATCTTATAGAACGAGTGTCAGAAGAACCTATGGGGCTCAACAAGACGAGACACGAGGATACGAGTCACAATACTACACATCGGATCACTAGATAAGCTTATGTCTACTCCTAACTCTCCCCGCTTTATCCCTTATAGCCCATAGTACTTCTATCGCCCTTACGGTACATTTCCCTAACCAACGCCGTTGATATTATGCTTTAAAGAGTGCTAAAAGACAACATCAAATAACGATTCATTAGGGCATAAACAATTATGCTCAAGAGTGACTTAAACATATCCTAATCATGTAAGGAATCATAACATGGGTCAAGAACAACCTTAGGAATAGCCACGGACATCGGCGGAGTGACCCACCTCTACTCAAATGGTCATAACTTTCTGTTTACTAATCGGTTTAAGTTGATTCTAGTGGCAAATGAAAGCTGACTTCAAGACCTTCGATTCGATATAAAATTTGCATGAAACGGATATCGGACGAAAAAGTTATGGCCGTTTGAAGTTGGGCTGAAACCCAGAAAGCAAGCAGAATGTTCCAGAGAGGGGAGGGATCGATCTCTCCTCCCTTGGGGATCGATCCCCAAGGCAAAAACTCAGGTTTTTTCCAGATTTGAATGAGGGATCGATCCCTCATACTTGGGGATCGATCCCTAGGCGATTTCGGGCGATTTCTGCATATTTTGACAGCTTTTCGAAAGAACGAAAGGGGACGATCAAGGCTCGATCCAAGCACGAAATCAACTCATAAACATATAAAGTGAGTAAGAAATCCCTACCTTGATGTTAGAAGCTTCAAACACGAGGTCAACGAACGATCCCTAGTTCCAAAGTTTCGAAATCCTCCAAGATCTTCCTTCCAAGCCTCACTCAACACAATACGAGCCCGAGGTTGCGTTGTAGAGACGAAATATAGATGGATCCTTGAGGTTTTTGTGAGATGGAGTGGAGTTTGAGTGAGGGAGCAAGAGAGAGAGAGAGACCGGTAGAGAGAGAGAGAGAACGGATGAGAGAGAGAGGTGGGAGATGAAATAATCTCCTACACCACACATTCATCCTATATATACTCATATATCTTTAAATTACACACATACTCCCTCAAGTTACAATCCTATCATTTAAGCCCCAAATCAAATAAACTCACAAATTTATCTTTTATTCGGTATTCTGACATTTATAAAACCGTTAAAACATTTTCGTAAAAATACGGGTCTTTACAGTTAGGGACCATAATTCCCCTTTTTGTGTTTTAAAATACTCTTGCGAGAGTTATGTTATAATAATGAGCAGTGACTCTATTTAATTTTCAATTAAATTGTCCATTTAACGTACCTAAAATTAGGGGTGTTACACTTTTCATGTAACGCCCCCAAAATTAGGGTACGTTAAAAGGACATTTTATTTCAAAAAAATAAAGAGAGTCACTGCTCTTATTACAACATAGCTCTCGTAAGAGCATTTGAAATACAAATAGGATAACAAAAGGAAACTAGGGTTCCTAACTACGACACCTCTTGATTCTCCATCCTAGCAAGCTCCTCTGCTCCAAAGGCTTCCACGGCGAACTGTTCATCTTGATCATCTACAAGGGCTGACACATTATATCGGCGTCGCCGCCCATATAATATGCCAGGGTCACCACAAGGTAACACCATGAGCTACGAAAGCCCAATAAAGTAACCCCATACCCGCTAACCCATAACTTACAAACAGATGATCATAGAAATCAAACTAATAACAATAGCACATCCACATTCTCATTGGTGTCCAAGTTTTACCGTGTTTCTCCTACGCGACTCATCGTAGACCATGTCAATCATTTTCCATTTACAAAACCGTTTTTCGAAATCATTTGACATTGGCTCCGTACCGCGGATAACCAAGCCTTTCAAAAATCTTTAGCATTGGCTCCGAACCGCGGATAACCAAGCCACACACCCAACCTCGGTTCCGCCGTTCCGGGTTCCCGAGTATCCTCACAATGGTTCCGCCGCACCGGATTCCCATTGGCACACAATTGCATTGGCTCCTCTCCGCGGATAACCAAGCTATACCTCACCATGGTTCCGCCGGTCCGGGATCCCATGGGAGCACACACAACCTCACAATGGTTCCGCTATACCGGATTCCCATTGGAACACACACACACCATTCACATAATACCCTCGAAATAGTCATTATGTGGTTTCCAAAGTACTTCTTTGTTATCAAACCCTAGGTGCCATGTTTCTACTTTCTCGATTCTCGTGTCTCGTTAACATGCAAAGACTTCCGCGGTAAGACTCTCCACATACGTAATCACAAATCATACTTCATAACCTTGAAATCATACTAGCAAGATCATCTAATCATTTAGCATGCTCAAAACATAAATTGATGAGTTCAACATACTCCCCATCCTTTTCATTAATTCACAAGAACATCTTTGGAATAATTTTATCGATAGCAATAGATAACCTTATCATAAACAAAAATAACAAAAGTTATACTAGGAAGAATGTGTAGAGATTAATCTACCTTGATCCGAAACTAGTCGGGGCCGAATAAGCACGTTGGAAAATCCTACGGGTGGTGAAACTTCCGAATCTGGACCGATCTTCGGACGGCAGTAACTCGGTCAATCTTTGGCCGAATAGAGTCGTTCTTGGGTCGAGAACGAAGCTCTCTAAACCCTCTACAACTCTCGAGAAGAAAGTTAATCCTAGAAACGAACCTAGGTCGAAGAAAAATGGGGACAAAGGAGAGGACAGTAAGCTGTCCAGAAAATGAAAATTCAGAATTTTCACTGAACTTCGGATGACAATATCTGGATCATTTCTTAACCGATTGGGGTGATTCTTGAGCCTAACTTCAAGGTTTCGAAGCGCTCTACAACTTTCCAGAAGGAAGTTGGTCCTAAAAACTACTCTAAACAGGAGAAAACTGGGGATTTTCGGACGGGACAGTGGCTGCCCAGAAACTGGAAATGGTTTTCTAGAGAGAAGGAAGAGCTATTTGCTTGAGGTGTGCTTTGAAAGGCTTGGAATGGCCTTCTATTTATAGGCAAAGGGCTTGGCCTTCTCCTCTCTCCCTCTCTAAGTCTCACCTTGACACTTGGCAAGAGATCATGGAAGATCAATGCAAGAATCCTAGGGTTGCAAGGCTATTTTGTACCATGGTGAGATTCTTGAATCCAATGGATGGTTGAGATGGAAATGGTACATGATCAAAGGGTCAAGAAGCTTGCTAGGTGTCCAAGAAGTATATCTAATCAAATCCCACTTTTAAGCACAAATCAAGGGAAAATCCTAGGGTTGCATGGCTACTTTGTACCAAGATTTGATCTTGGATCAATTGGATGGCTAGGATGGATCCTTGATGGCCAAGAAAGAGATTGGTACAAGATCCAAGGGTTGAAACAATTGCAAGGTGTCAAAGGAGTACAATGGAGTTTAATGGAGAGTTAGATACACCAAGGATTTGAAAGATCAAAAAGATCAAGGAAGGTACATCCAATCTTTCCTCCTTCCTTCCTCCTCTCTCTCTCTCTCTCTCTCTCTCTCTCTCTCTCTCTCTCTCTCTCCCATTCGGCTCTCTCTCTCTCTCTCCCTCTCTCTCTCTCACGGCCTCTCTCTCCTCTCTCTCTCTCTCTCTCTCTCAAGTACATATATATATATATACATGCATGCATACAATGTATAGGAAATAATAAACAAAAAGAAACTTTGTACTTTGAGATCAAGGAAGATTTTAAAAGGCATGATTTCCCATTAAAATAAATCAATAGGCACATGTGTACAAAGCTAATATTTAAGTCTCCCATGTGCTAGGGTGGAAGAACAACCTATTACCCATTGGGTAATAAATCCTCTAACTTCTATTGTCCAATGGACAATAGTTATTAGGTAACTTTTATTTTAAAATAATTGGTACTTTGGCACATGGGGTTAAAAAGAAAATATTAAATTAATCAACCCATGTACTAAGTTGAAAGATGAACCTTTTACCCAATGGATAATAACCACCCTAACCTTTATTATCCAATGGATAATAGTTGCTAGGGAGATTATAAAATAAAATAATCCAAAAAGGTACTTTAAAGTAATCAAAAAGTTACTTTTTACTATTCATAGTACTTTAACCAAGTAAACATTTAATATAAACAAATGGGGTTTCTATTATCCAATGGATAATAGTTTCCCTAACATTTATTGTCCAATGGACAAAGAAATAAACCAATTTGATTAAAAGAAAATGAATATTAAAATTTCAAGTCTAGGGTTCAAAAAGTTCAAAAGGTTCAAGGGGGGCAAAACGGTCATTTTGCGGTTTAGGGAAAAGTAATTCGGTGGCTTGCTAGCTCGGTTTCTCCAACACGTCGGTTAGAAACTAACTAGGCTTGCCAAATGGGTTAAAGTGCCAAGAAACGAAATTTGAAGGGTAAAAAGGTAATTTTGACAAACTTCAAAGAAATTAAGGAAATTCAAATAAAATTCAAATATTTAACGAAATTTTTAACGACCAAAATTCAGGGTCGTTACATTTCATCACCGAAAGCGCCCCATTTGGCAACGAAATATTTTTTGTAGAATGATTGAGAGTGAGAGAGACTAACGAGAATGAAGGATGGAATTTTGGAAGTCGATTGTGACATTCATTTTTTCAACTTTTTCTATATAAGAATTTTCTTCTCAGTCCAAATAAAAAAACGAGATGTATTCTCTAACTTATGATCTCAATTTCTAGATGACTGAGATTAAAGGTTCTTTTTATCTCGATTTTTTCAAAATGAGATATATTCTTTTATATACAATCTCAATTTTTCAAAAACAATATATATTCTTTAAGTTACAATCTCACTTTTTAAATTACTAAGACTAAAAAATCTTTCCATCTCAATTTTTTTTTGTATATATATAATTGAGATTAAAACTATAGTTCATAATATGTTATTATGTTTTTACAAAAAATGAGATCTTAGTTTTTGGACCGTGATCTTTATGCCATTTTGTAGAGTGCAAGAGTGAACATTACCCTCCCTTTTATTGATTTAAATGGTGTAGGTCCCACCCGTACAATACATTTTTTGGTAAGCATGACATCACTTTGTGAAGGGATCTGTACCATTTTCAACTAATAGAAAGGAGGGTAATGTTCACCCTCTTAAGTGGAGTGCGGACAAAACTCAAGTAGTGACGTGATAGTTGAGGGGGTGTTTTTGAAATTAAGCCATAAATTCGTGATCTTTTGAGCTTTTTTTTTTTGGTTCCATTTCAGCTCACTACTTGTGTTTTGATCTTCTATAAATGAAGCCCCCCCCCCCCCCCAAAAAAAAAAGGGACAAAAAAACAGATCTCCTATGAAAAGTAAATTATGTCTTTAATTACTACTCGTGAAATAGAGGACAGACTGAGGGCGTACTCAAACAATGGACCACATGTTCGTGAAAGTGTTGGGATAACTTCAACGAATTAATAAATACATGGAACAAATTTGATTTTGGATGATATATGTTAGAAGGTTAGATATAGGACGGGTTTACGATAGTTTTTTTTTTACTAATATGTTGTGTTTGCGAAAGTTTTTTTTACTGCGATTAGTTTTTGTAACGACCCTGATTTTTGATAAATAAAAATTTCATTAAAAATTTAAATTTTATTTTAATTACTTGAATTTATTTTTAAAATTTATTTTTTAATTTTTAATAATCCGTTATAATTAGATTTTAGTTCTTAAAAATTATATTACTTAATTAGAAGCCCTACTTAGCAAATAGAATGAGTTCTAACCGATTAGTTGGAGAAACTGAACTACCATTTAACCTAGTTATATTTTCTTAACCCTAGATGGACCTTTTTGACCATTTTTGGGCCTTGTGAATCCCTCCAAACCCTAATTCCTTCATCCATGGGGTAATAAATGTTAGGAGAAATATTAACCATTGGACAATAAATACTAGACTTGACTAGTCATTCAAACCCTAATTATTACCAATATAATCCCCCTTAAAACGGAAACGAGTCCCTTCTGGGGTGTAAGTTGTCACCGTCTTCTAATGACAGTCTACGACTGCTCGATGAGCCGATAGCCAGTCCATTCTGAGGATTACGTCGAAATCCACCATGTCGATTACTCTGAGGTCACAGGTCAGACGCAAGTTGGCTACTTCTATTTCGCAACCTCTACACCCTAGACTAACAGCTATACTCCCCCCCAACGGCGATGTTACTTTCGTACTAGTACTTAGGGGTTCTGTTTCTAGTGCTAGAGCAGTTACGCAGCCAGTAGATATAAATGAATGCGATGCACCAGAGTCAAACAAGACTTGTACGCAGGTACTATATAATAGTAGCATACCTTGGATCACAGAGAGATCTGTTAGTAATTTATTTTAATCAACGGGTATCTGTAATCTTAACGTGTGGAGATTAATAAGTATTTAATATCATGGAGCTCGTAATATAATTGAGATAAGGACGGGAGTGCAATTATAATTCTGTAGTGGGATGAATTATAATTAGTGAAATAAGAAGTAGAATCCTGGTGGGATTAGGTTTTCTTATTTACACTGGGAGCCCTGACTTATTACTCCTTAGGTCCCTATC
>BPLS01000511.1:556840-572022 GCA_019656275.1 Rhododendron kiyosumense | reverse complement strand
ATATAGATATATATATATATATATAGATATACACACACACATAGTACCTTTGACAACCCATTTCTAGACTTTCTTTTTGTTCTTTTTTGAAAGCAACCCATTCTAGGACAAGACAAGCCAAAAACCCTTCATGATTTGTCATTTTAAAGCCATACCTATCATCATTACCTCTTTACCCTTTGGACAATAATTGCTAGGAAAAATTTTATTCCTTGGGTAATAGAAGTGAGTCACCCACCAAAGTCACTTTCCTAGATTTTTTTTAAGTACTTATATATAGGTGTATGTACCTCATAGATTATTTAAGCATGCCATCTTAGAATTCTTTTTCCTACCAACTCAAGTTATATATATAGGTACCTTATACTAGTGAGAGATGGAGAGATATGGGAGAGATTTGGAGAATACCTTGACATGATCTTCTTACATCCTTACAACCCATTCTTATGTACTTCTCCAAGTCAAATCTACCCACCATTGTCCTTATATATATACTTGCTAACCCAATCTTTGAACCATCCCTTCTTTCTTCCATCAAATCTTCCTAAAAAGTACAAAATCTAGTCTTTCATGCCTAGATATTGATAGTTACTTGCACTTTACCCTTCTACTTACCACCATGCCATGCCTTAAAGTGACAAAGCAAGAAAAAAATCAAAGATAGGAGAGAGAGAGATTTCGGGTGAGGGAAAGAGAGAGAGAACCCTTGGTTTATAAATAGCAAGCTCACTTCAAGCCATTCTCACACCTTCACTCCTTTGCTCTCATTTCTCTCTAACATTTCTAAATTTCTTAGTTCCAAAGTTCAAGTTTCTTAAGTTTCTTGAAGTTCTTGAGAGCTACCGCCAAACCACACCACCCTAGATCTTTAAAGTAGCCCAGTTTAGCTAGCAAAGTTGTTTCTAGGAAGAGAAAATCCATTTCTCTTCCTTTCGAAACACTTCGGAGCCGTTACGCCACCGAGTCGCAAAACCAACGACCGATTCTCAAAATCGACCAACCGCCTAGAAGAACGATAGATTATCCATGCACTCTAACTCTAAGTATAAGTAGATCTTTCCGTCCTCATTATCTCTAAGTATAATATCCCTAACCATTTTCTTAAAGTATATAAGGTTATCTGTCGCCCGTGAGGTTTGGAATACATGATAGTTAACAAACTTATTTTCGCTAATGGAAGTATGAGCACGTTGGAATAATTGACTTTTACTCTAATAAGCATATGTTGTTTTGAATTTCCCACAAAGAAAGAAAGAATGGATTTTAAAAGTTAGAATATTATCACTAGATTAGTAGTATTCAGATTTTGATCTTGAGATGGTTATGAGCATGTGAATTGCATGAATTGTTTGTATTACTTGTTGTGTGACAAAGCATAAGTGGTTTTCACTCCTAAGTCGTCCGTACATGTGACGTTATGCTTTAAGTGATGATTTGAACATGATTAATAAATAGAGTTGGATGATCTTGTTAGTTTAGTTGCAAGATTACAATGAATGATTTACGAATACGTATGTGAAAAGTCCTACCGGGAGTCATTACATGAAAACGAAACACAAAAATCGAAAAATAGAAACATGACACCTAGGGTGTGGTTAATGGAAAAAGGTGTTTGTCAAAGGAGAAATGCTTTGGAAACCGCAATGTGGCCGAACTTGCCCATTGTGTGGTGTATGCGTGTGTGTGCCAATGGGAACCTTGTGCGGCGGAACCATTATAAGGATACTCGGGAACCCGGAACGGCAGAACCGAGGTTGGGTATGTAGCTTGGTTATCCGCGGAGAGGAGCCAATGCAAAGTTTTGTGTGCCAATGGGAACCCGGTGCGGCGGAACCATTGTGAGAATACTCGAGATATCGGAACAGCGGAACCAAGATTGGGTGTGTTAAAATGATTTTGGACATGTTGATTTGGAAAAAGGAAAAGTGAAAATGATGACACGATCTATGATGAGTCACGTAGGAGCAACACAGAAAAATCATGGACACCAACGTTAGTCGAACAGTGAATGTGGATGTGTCATTGTTAACTGTTTGGTAAAAAATGCATGCAACTATGTGGAAACTGTTAATTTTGTGACCTATTGTTGTAAGTTAAGGGTTAGTGGGTATAGATTATTCTATTGAGCTTTCGTAGCTTATGGTCTTACCTTTGGTGACCCTGACATATTATATTGGTGGCAACGCGGTATAATGTGTCAGACCTTGTAGATGAACATGGTGAACTCTACATCTTGGAAGCTTTTGAAGCTGAGGAGCTGGCTAGGCTGGAGGAGTAGGCAGAACAATAGATAGGACCCTAGCTTTTCCTTCCGTATTTTAATAAAAGTACGTTTGTGCGAATTGTGATGTAATAATGAGTTAGACTCTATTTAAAGTTTTCAATAAAAATGTCTATTTAACGTTCCCAAAAATAGGGGCGTTATAGTTTCGGCAGGTTACGATTTTGGTTTTGTGTTTCATTTTTGTTTTGTCCGGACTTTTGTTCGGATGTTGAGGCCAGTTTCTGTCCAGATGTTGGGTTCGATTTTTGTCCCAATGGTGTAGAGACCCGGAAAATTTTAATTATTGAAATTCCTATTAAATTTCTAATTGGAAAATTGTGGGTTATTTGGTGTCTAATTAGATTGGGGATTGAAGTGATAGAATGAAAACTTGAGAGAGTGTGGGTGTGATAAAAAGATATATGAGTATATATAGTGGAGGTGTGTAGTAGGGGATCATTTTCATCTCCCCCTTTCTCTCTCTCCCTTACCTTTCCTTTCTCTCTCTAGCAAACCATCTCTTTCTCCTTCTCTCACTAAAGACCTCACTCCAAGCAAACCATCTCTCTCTCCTTCTCTCACTAAAGACCTCACTCCATCTCTCAAGAACTTCAAGAATCAACCTCCTTCCGACCTTCCAATCGCGTTATCGAGCTCGAAAATCCTGGGGTCAAGCTTGGAGCGAAGCTTTGATGTTCGAAGAGGCTAGGGCTTGTTCAAATCGCTTGAATCTTTGTTATTGTCGTGAGGTATGGACTTCTTTACCTCTTTTATGTGTTTATATGTCATTATGGTGTGAGAATTAAGCTTTGATCGTCTCCCTTTGTTCATTGGAAAACTGTTAGAAAACTGCAGAAATTGCTCGAAATTGCCTAGGGATCGATCCCCCTTTGTTTTGCCTTCATCCAGTGACTACAGGGATCGATCCCCCTCTCCTCTGGACAACTTTGTCCTGTTTTGCTTCTTTTCGACCGTGTTGACTCCCGATCATTTCTAAACCATTTTTGGACACTTCTTAATCTATCTCAAACATGTCAATTGACTTTCTACGATAAATTGATGATATCCTTGGTCCATTGGCCTTCCGTTAGTAAGAAATATAAGGAATTACTTAGTTAAAGGTTCATTTGATTGTATCCTATTGGTTGTTGGTACTTTGAATGTTTACGGCGCATTTATGACAACGTTGGTGTATTGTATGATGTCTCATCTATGAATGTGATCATGGGGGAGTCTTAACTTGCATATTGTATGAGAAAGTAGTTGTTTGGGTCGGAAGTTGGTTTAGAGAGTCTCGTAATGCAATGGGTGGTAATACGGAGACTTAGACAGGTCTCGTAACGCAAAAGATGGTAATATGGTGGCCCGAGTCGTTAGGGATCACCGTGACACAAGGGGTGGCAACACGGTAATCCTCACGGAGTTATGGTAACGCAAGGGATGGAAATACTGATGGTGGGAATTTGGGATAGCGAGTCGTGTTGAGATTGTAGAGTGCATGAGTCTTGTGAATTGTGTGACTATTTGTAATAATGGCATATCTTTGAACAATTGTAATGAATGTCAATACACTTATGAGTCAATCGTTATCTCTTGATTGAACTACATCTCCTTGTCATCTCATTTGGCACTTATCTTCATATTTATACATAGAATTGGTAAAGATTTTTCTACTGGGCTAGTGTAGCTCAACCTAATCTTTCTTTTTAGGTTCTAATGCTGGTCAATAGCTCACATGCATTGTGTGCTTGGAAGTGAAAGACTTTTTGGAAGCTAACATCATTAGTTACTACATCATCTTTGTAATTGACTTTCTTTTGATAAAGACGAGTCTATAACTATTCATTCAAGAATTTCTTTTGACCTAACAGTTTCCTTCTTATAACTTAATCGTACTTGTACTTAAGCTTGATTTGGGCCAGAGTGCCAATGTTGTAAACTTTCTAAACTTGGGGACTTGTTTGTAAGGTTAAGCATGTGGGAACTCTTTTAGGTATTATTATTGTTATGCGACGATCTTTTATCAAAATGAATTATTTATTTATGTTGAAAATTGAGGGCGTGACAAATTGGTATCAGAGCGTCTAGGTTTGAATACTTTGAGACCCTGGGGAGACTCCAAGTGTCATGGGTTCAAAATGTCACATATTCTTGCATGTCATATGTGTGCTTGCGTGAATTGACATTACTCGGCTTATGTAGCATTGCATTTCAATATAGTAGAGTGGCATAGAGTTGTTTTGATCCATGTTGGGATAGTTGGAGGCTTAGACCTCATGAAATGATGTTGTTATTGATGAATGTTTCCTTATTGTAACTTGTAGTAAGATGCCTCCAAAAACGCGTGGTAGAGCAGGTGAGGTTGAAAGTCGGGGTGGTCGTTGCCGTGGCCGTGGCCGAGGGACGCCAGTTGAGGATGAGGTTAGTCATCATGGGGAGAATCCGGGGGAAAGGACTGGACACAGTCGCGGAGAGGAAGTATCGGTCGTTCAGAATCCTTTTGCTAGGGATTTTGTTGCAGCTCTCGCAGCTACAAACCTTTTAAACCTAGCTCTTAGGGAAAGTGTAGATAGTCGTGCCTTGTCAGCGATGAGGGAGTTTAGTCATAGAAATCCACCTATGTTCGATGGGTCAAGCAGTGACCCTCTTGTGGCCGATCATTGGCTAACTCAAATTCGAAAACTCTTCAGCGCTCTTAAGATCACAGAGGATGACTTGTGAGTCAACATCGTGGCTGTTCAATTAACTAGGGAAGCGAATGAGTGGTGGGAGTCAGTGCTAGAATCACAAAAGGATGCAAGGAGGGCGGCAAGGGCCACGGCACAAGCAAATGAGCCAGATGTGAAGAACTTGACTTGGGCCGAATTTAGGGTGCTCTTTGAGGAGCAATATTTTTTGAAGACGAGTCATGATCAGTTGAGAGACGAGTTTGAGAAGCTAGAGCAAGGGGATATGATAGTGTCGGAGTTTGCATTGAAGTTTCCATCCTTGTCCTGTTTTGCGCCGGAGTTGGTGGCTCCTGAGGAAGGGAAATAGAGGCGGTTCGAGAAGGGCTTGCATGACACCGTGAAAAAGTTTGTTGTGGCACAACAAAAAGGGAGGTTCTTTGAGGTCGTTGAATATGCGAGGAGCATTGAGACACCTAAGGAGGCACCTAAAAATACTAAGGTTTGGGAACTAAGGCAACCAGTGGGGGTTATGATCTCTTCTTTGGGAAGTTTCGGTAGTCAAGAGAGGAAGAGACAATGAGATCAAATGTCGACTTTGCAGGGTCCGTCAAACTTTAGGCCTCCACCTTCTTCTTTGCTCGGGACTCGGGGAGTTTCCAATAGACCTTCAATCGTATACCATGAGTGTGGTCAGGCAGGGCACATTCGCACCCAGTGTCCGCGACTTTTGAACACATGCTTTACTTGTAGGAAGGGTGCCATTTTGCAACGAATTACTCATGTGGAGAAGAGAAGGGACACGTTGTGAGTCTGGTTTGGTGCAGTAACCAACGGGTGGACAGGGTTCTAGTCGGCAAACATTTTAGGGTAATCAGAGGCAGTAACAGCCTCACTTCCGTCAGACCACATAAGCTTAGGGATCTCAGGTTAAGAGAGGAGCGAGTTCATCCACGCCTACTCAAGGTTCCGGTCATCGGGATGGAGAGTTAGATTATACAAGGAAGGGCTTTTGCTATCACTTTTGCTATTCTGCCTCCACCACCTCCTATTACTTCTCAGGCCCTGGAAACTTCAGTTGTGAGAGGTACATTTCTACTATTTAACTCATTTGCTAGAGTAATATTTGATTCTAAAGCATCGCATTCATTCATTACTACATCTTTTGCTTATGCATTAGGATTGGAAATTGAAAATATTAGTCCTCCATTGTTTGTTGAGACACCTATGAGAGGTAGGTCGCCACTAGATCGTATTTGCCTGGATAATGAGTTTATCAATCGAGATCGTCGTTTTACCTTTGACTTCATTGTGTTGAATATGTCGGGGTTTGATCTTATAGTGGAAATGGATTGGTTGTCTATGTTTCACGCTACCATAGATTGCTTCAAGCATCGGGTCCGTATTTGTTCGCCTGGGGGTGCTTGTTTTGAGTTCTTTGTTGTAGACACCTCAATTTTGCCTAACGATTATGTCAAGTCCCACCTTGGGACCATCCCGATGATGAATAGATACAGTGATTGCTGATTGACTTCTCGTGAACCTTAGAACTTTTGGTGAGTACTTTTAGCCACTTAGAGGACCCAATTCGAGCCAAATAGCCTTTCAGACAGAAATACAGTATCCTAGGAAAATCCATCTTTTGGACATAACATTGATCTCATGGCTCAACATCATTCTTTCACCCGTGAAATATGCTGCTTAAAAATCTCCCTGAGAGATTGATTCCTCGGCAGCCAGATTAATTCTTCGGCCGCCTAATCTATTCCTTGGCCGCCAGATCCATTGACCGACCGCCAGATCTGTAACGCCCCCAAAATTAGGGTACGTTAAATAAAACATTTTATTGATAAAATCAAATGGAGTCTGGCTCTTATTACAACAAAACTCTCACAGGAGTTCAATATTACAAAAGAGAGGGATAACTAGGGTTTCCTATCTACAGCTTCTCTTGCTTCTCCATCCTAGCCAGCTCCTCGGCTCCGAACGCCTTCAAGGTGTACAGCTCGTCCTGCTCATCTACAAAATCTGACACATTATACCAGCATCGCCACCGATATAATATGTCAGGGTCACCAAAAAGGCAACACCGTGAGCTACGAAAGCTCAATAGAGTAACCCCATACCCGCTAACCCATAACTCACAAACAGACGATCATAGAAATCAACCCAATAACGATAGCACATCCACATTCTCGTTGGTGTCCAAGTTTTCCCATGTTTCTCCTACGCGACTCATCGTAGACCGTGTCAATCATTTTCCATTTATAAAACCATCTTTTCAAATCATTTGCATTGGCTCCGTACCGCGGATAACCAAGCCATACACACCCAACATCGGTTCCGCCGTTCCGAGTTCCCGAGTATCCTCACAATGGTTCCGCCACACCGGGTTCCCATTGGCACACACAAAACTTGCATTAATTGGCTCCTCTCCACGGATAACCAAGCCACATTACCAATAAGGCTACCACGTCCGGCCCTATTGGCAATCCTCACAAAGGGCTACCAAGTCCGGCCACATTGTGGTTTTCACAACCCACGTAATGGGCTACCAAGTCCGGCCACATTACGAGTTTTCATTCACACAACGGGCTACCAAGTCCGGCCACGTTGTGGTTTTCACAATCCACACGATGGGCTACCAAGTCCGGCCACATCGCGGTTTCAAAACACATCTCATCATTATCCACACCCTAGGTGTTACGTTTCTACTTTCTCGGTTCTCGTGTCTCGTTACATGCAAAGACTCCGGGGTAGGACAAAAGTAAACATCATTCATCGTAATCCAACAAGATCATCCAACTCTATATTTAACATGCTCGAATCAATGCTTAAAGCATAACGTCACAAGTAATACAAGCAATTCATCTTAAAGATCAAAATACAAATACTTACGTTCAAATGTGAATTCATCTTTCTTTGAAATTCAATCTTCTTTCTTTTTGGAAAGTTTAAAAGAACATATGTTTTTGAAACGATACTAGAGTTAGAAGGGTAAGATTAAACTATCTTGATCCGAAACTAGTCGGGGCCGAATAAGCTAGGTAGAATTTCTCCCGAATCTGGACCGAACTTCGGACGGCAGTAACTCAGTCAATCTTTGGCCGAATAGAGTCGTTCTTGGGTCGAGAACGAACCTCTCGAAACCCTCTACAACTCTCGTGAAGGAAGTTAATCCTAGAAACGACTTTAGGTTGGAGAAAAATGGGGATGACAGAAGTGACAGTAAGCTGTCAGGAAATGGAAATCCAGAAATTTTACTGAACTTCGGATGCCAATAACTTGGTCATTTCTTAACCAATTGGGGTGATTCTTGGGTCTAACTTCAAGTTTTCGAAGTGCTCTACAACTTTCCAGAAGAAGTTGATCCTAAAAACTACTCTAGGCAAGAGAAAACGGAGGATTTCTGAAGGGCAGTAGGCTGCCTGGGACTGGAATCCGAGATTTCTAGAGAGAAGGAAGAGCAAATGCTTTGAGGTGTGAGTTGAAAGGCTTGGAATGGCCTTCTATTTATAGGCAAGAGCTTGGCCCTCTCCTCTCTCTCTCTCTAAGTCTCACCTTGACACTTGGCAAGAGATCATGGAAGATCAAAGGAAATCCTAGGCTTGCATGGCTATTTTTGTACCAAGATTTGATCTTGGATCAATTGAATGGCTAGGATTGATCCTTGGTGGGCAAGAAAGAGATTGGTACAAGATCCAAGGGTCTAAAATTTGCAAGATGTTCAAAGGAGTACAATGGAGTTTAATTCTTTGCTTGGAAGAGTAATAACCCAAAGATTTGAAGTACATTGGAGATCAAGGTCAAGGTACAACCAAATCTCCTTCCTCCTTTCTTCCCTCCTTCCTTCCTCTCTCTCTCTCTCTCTCCGGCCTCTCTCTCTCTCTCTCTCTCTCTCTCTCTCTCTCAAGTACACACACACATATATATCTACATGCATACAATGTAATAAACAAAGGTACTTTTGTACTAAGTATCAAAGGTAGACTTTAAAGGCTAGGATTTTTCCAACAAACTAATAAATAGGCACATGGTACTTAATGCAATATTCTAGTCATCCAAATACTAAATTTATATATACACATGTACCAAATGATCTAGGAAGATCAAAATCCCAATAAAATAAGATAAAAGGGTACTTATGAAATCTTAGGGTTTAAAGGCTACTAAATACTTTCCAATTAAAATAATGGGTATTTGACACATGGGGATACTAATTTAATAACCCATGTGCTTGGGTGGAAGAACAACCTATTACCCAATGGGTAATAAATCCCCTAACTTCTATTGTCCAATGGACAATAGTTATTAGGTAACTTTTATATTAAAATAATTGGTACCTTGGCACATGGGGTTAAAAAAGAAATATTAAATTAATAATCCCATGTACTATGTGAAAGACCAAGCCTTTTACCCAATGGATAATAACCACCCTAACCTTTATTATCCAATGGATAATAGTTGCTAGGGAGATTAAATATTAAAATAATTCAAAAAGGTACTTTAAAGTAATCAAAAAGTTACTTTTTAATAAAGACTAGTACTTTAACATTTAATATAAACAAATGGGGTTCTATTATCCAATGGACAATAGTTTTCCTAACATTTATTGTCCAATGGACAAAGAATAAAACCAAAAAATATTTAAAAGAAAAAGAATAATCAATTCTTGTTCTAGGGTTCAAAATGTTCAAAAGGTTCAAGGTGGGCAAAACGGTCATTTTGCGGTTAGGGAAAAGTAACTAGGTGGCTTGCTAGCTCGGTTTCTCCAACCAGTCGGTTAGAAACTAACTAGGCTTGCCAAATGGGCTAAAGCGCAAGAATCAAATTTGAAGGGGCAAAACGTAATTATGACAAACTTTGGAAATTAAAAACAATTACAATAAAATTCAAATATTTAACGAAATTTTTAACGACCAAAAATCAGGGTCGTTACAAGATCGTCTATTTTCTAGAAATGTTCTGTCAATCGTTTAATCTGTTCACAAAACCCCAGCAGCCAAATTCTGATGTTGTAATAACTCTGAATTTTGATAAATGAAATGTTATTTATTATTCGAATTATTAATTTTAATTGCTTGAATTACTTTAAAATTCCTATAGCTTGTTATAATTACGCTTTAGCCCTTGAAATTTATTTCTTGACAATTTAGTCCTATTTAGCAAGTCTAGTTAGCTTCTAACCATCCGGTTGGAGAAACTAAACTAGGAAGCCATCTAGTCACCATAAATGGACCGTTTTGCCCCTCTTAAACCTTTTGAACCTTTTGAACCCTAGACTAAGAATTGAATATTCTTTTTCTTTTAATTATTTTGGTTTTATTCTTGGTCCATTGGACAATAAATGTTAGAAAAATTATTATCCATTGGATAATAGAACCCCAATTGTTTATATTAATTGTATACTTGGTCAAAGTACTAAGAATATTAAAGAATGACTTTTTAATTACTTTAAAGTACTTTTTGGATTATTTTAGTATATAATTACCTTAATAACTATTATCCATTGGATAATAGAAGTTAGGGGAATTATTACCTAATGGATAAAAGGGTGAATCTTTCAAGTACCATGGGGTTTATTAAACTAATCCTTTTCTTTTAAACCATGTGTCTAAGTACACATTATTTTAATGGGAAAGGACTTAGTACCAAGATTCCCAAAGTACCCATTATTATTTTTTAATGGGGTTTTGAACTATCTAGATACATGGGTACATATGTATATATATTATATAAGTACTTAGAAGACTAAAATATTGCCTTAAGTACCATGTGTCCAATTGTTGGTTTAAAAGGGAATCCTAGCCTTTTAAGGCTACTTTTGATCTTAAGTACTAAAAGTAATACTTTTATATTTATTCTTCTTGCATTTATATATACTTATATATATATTTGTACCTTGGCAAGAGAGTGAGAGGGAGAGAGAGAGAAAGAGAGAGAGCCGAATGGGAGAGAGAGAGGAGAGAGGCCGGATGGGAGATGTTATGTGTACCTTTGGCCATTAAGCTTCCAATGTACTTCAAATCCATGGGATTTTTCTCTTCCAAGCAAATCTTAACTCCATTGTACTCCTTTGTACATCTTTCAATTGTTTAAACCTAAGAATCTTGTACCAATCTCATCTCCACCACAAAATTGTTCAAGAATCAAATCCTTGGTATACATAGCCATGCAAACCTAGCATTTTAGCTTTTGATCTTCCATGATGGCTTGACAAATGTCAAAATTTGAGCTTTGGAGAGAGAGGGGGGGCCGGCTATGAAGAGAGGGGAGAGAGCCAAGCCTTTGCCTATAAATAGAAGGCCATTCTATGCTTCAAAACACACACCTTCAAGCAATTGCTCTTCCTTCTCTCTAGAATTTCAAGTGTTCTTGTTCTTAGTTCAAGAACTTTCTTTGTTCTTGAGTGTTCTTGAGCAAAACCACTAAATCACTTCCAAATACCACCCATAGATCTTTAAAGTAGCTTAGTTAAGGTTAGGAAGTTGTTTCTAGGAAAAGAAGAACATCTTTTTTCCTTTCGAAGCAAACCGGAGGCCGTTACGCCGCCAATTTCAAAACCGACAACCAAATCACCATAGCCGACCACCGCCAAGGAGAACGGTAGTTCAATCTTACTATTTTATCTAAAGTAGTTTAAATCTTACTACTTTAAACCTCTACTTATCTTTCCTAAGTTTAAGAAGTTACTTTGATCATAGATAAGGTTATCTTTTGAATGCATGGTTTATATTCACTTATAAAAAGTCAAGCATGCTATGTAGCTTAGAGTTGGATGATCTTGTTGTACTATTTCAAGGCTTGATTGAATGCATGGTTGTATGAAAAGTCTTACACCGCGGAGTCTTACATAAGAACGAGACACGAAAACCGAGAAAGTAGAAACATGGCACCTAGGGTGTGGTTTAACAAGGAAGTAATGTGTTTTTCAAGGATGGAAATATATTCGAAACTACGTAATGACCATTTCAAGGGTATTACGTGAGTAGTGTGTGCGTGCCAATGGGAACCCGGAACGGGGAACCATTATGAGGATACTCGGGAGACCAGTGTGGCGGAACCGAGGTTGGGTGAGTAGCTTGGTCATTCGCAGTACGGAGCCAATGCAATGTGTGCCAATGGGAACCCGATGCGGCGGAACTATTGTGAGGATACTCGGGAACCCGGAACGGCGGAACCGAGGTTGGGTGAGTTAAAAAGGAGTTTTTTGAAAAATGGTAATAACGACACGGTTCACGACGAGTCGACACCAATGATAGTTACAAACAAATTGTGAAAGTGTTATTGTTATTGTCTTTTGATTACTGCTTATATACTTATCATGTGGAAATCGATGCTAGTAAGTAGGATTTTACTATTGAGCCTTCATAGCTCATGGTGTTGCCTTTTTGGTGACCCTGGCATATTATATGGGTGGCGACACCGGTATAATATGTCAGACTTGATAGATGAACAAGGCGAACTCTTCACCTTGGAGGCGTTTGGAGCCGAACAACTCGCTAGGTTAGAGGAACAAGAGGAGCCGTAGAGTAGGAACCTTAGTTCCCTTTTGATATCCTATTTTGTATTTCAAATGCTCTTACGAGAGCTATGTTGTAATAAGAGCAATGACTCACTTATTCCTGTAATAAATAATCCCTTTAATGTACCTAAAATTAGGGGCGTTACAGATGTGTTCAGGCTACGTAAAGAGATTGCCATGAAGAGTTTGTGTTGCCCTACATTAGCAATTCAATCGTGCATTTTGATTGGCCTGAGTGAGTCACCAATTGCCTATATAAAGGAGCCTTTAGGTTCCGAAATTAATATGTTCAATCATCCTCCCTAGCCACAAAACTCTGCAAATATACTCTCTCATACTCCCTCTTTAAAAGCCCTAACCACCCAAAGGTAGCCACAATCCGACGATCAAACCCCCGAAGTACAAATCCTAACCCTAGGGTTTTCGAGAAGCAAATCAGTCAATCATTCTCAGTCCAAAACAATCAAGCTACTGAGGAATCAAGGTGGTGAGGCCTAGGGGCCTTTGGTTTGTTTTATTTTCAGTTTATGCATGCTAATTGTAGAACTTTAACTCTCTGTTAGTTGTTTAGTTTGGTGTGTGGAAGAACATCGGCTGGGTCTTTGATCCATTGGCTAGTACATCAAACCAAGAGGATCCCTCGGTCGTGACATCTATTCACCAATCGCGGGATCCATCTCCCTGGGACAGATTTGTTTTATTCTGCTTCTCTGATGCATGTTTTCAGTTACTGTTTTGGCTCACCTTATCAACTGTTTAAGGCAAATAATCAAATTATGTATTTAGAATTAAAAGCATGAATTAGTCACATGCCGAACAATTATGGGCTAGTCTCATGACTGGGCAAAGAGGGGTGCCTTACACCTTCCCCTTATTGTACTTTTGGCTCCCGTACCCGGAATCTTTATCTGTTTTTCCTAGTTTTCATAAACTAGGTGGTGACTCTGTTTTGATGATAACTACTATTGTGTGGCGACGTCTTCCTAGCCATGGGAATATCCCCGATCTTGGTTTATGAAGAAGAAAGCAAACGAACAACAACGATCAATCTATATGGCGATGCCTCGCTTCAGGAGGTGTCAACAGTTTTTGGCGACTCTGCTGGGGAGTTGAGAGCCATTACCATAAAGTTCGACATAGGACTAATGTATGATTTGTTTAATTCATTTATCATATGCATTGAGCAAGCAACCTTGTTGAGTTCACCTAATACCCTGGCATGTCACGGGCTATGTTAGGGGTTCCAGCAAACTCCACAGTCACTTGTACCTAATGGTATATCAAAAAGGAAACCGTTCAATCACTGCCTATGATGGGCAGGCAGAAGGACTGGTGGCCTTTGACAACGGAGCACCCTTGAGACTACCCAAACCTTACATGTGTTAGAAGCCACATAATTTATCAAAATAAGATAGGAACCCATAGGTTAAGGCATTTCCTTGCATATAACTTTGAAGTTCTTCCTCATACCATGTGTAAACTGTTGTAACATCTCTTTCTGTACAGAAGAGTTGGGATTTTCAGCGCAAATCCTAACCCTATACAGTCATGTACTGACTTGTAGGTATTTTACTTTTCAAGCAGGCGCAATTAGAAAGCCAAGAAAGCAACTACAACCAATTTTATACTCTTAGAACACCGAAGTCACGTCAAACAGAGGTCTTTGCAGCCATCTCGTCTATCACCTTCGCCTGTCAAAACACCTTCATCGCAACGGTCCCAATCACTTCCGGGGACTTCGCGGTCATCTTCTCAGCAAACCCAATCATCTATCAAATCCCAAGCTTCACAAGCAATCCTCCCACTCCCATGGCATACAACGACGCCACTATTGCAAATCTCCAAGCTCAAATAGCTACTTTACTAGCAGAGAAAGCAGCAAGAGATACTGAGGACGAAGAAAAATCGATAGAAGATGAGAATCCTCTTAAAGTAATAACAACAATGAACCTTAATGTCACGCCCTCGATTTTTAACATAAATATTAAAGGTTTTCCATAAATAAAAATCCTAACAATAATACAAATATTACCCAAAAGCCATTTCTATTTCCCTTGTTCGCAATTCATTTCCAAACTTCCATCCTTGGCCCAACGGCCTAAAACCACTAGATCACGTTAAAAGAAAGTTAAGAGTTTACATGAATCCTTCATTTAATAAAATAATAATAATAATAAGATTACAATTCCTTCATCCGAAGATAAAGTTTATGAGAGATGCAAGATTAACTCTCTAAAGTCGCTTTCAAAATGTGGGATCACATGCAAGCACAGCAACCCATGTCACAGCCTCTGATTTGTACCTGAAAAATGATAGGTTGAGCTACACTAGCCCAATAGAAAAATCTATGCTAACTTTATGTGTATACGAGAAGACAAGTGCTAAAAGAAGGAGATCACGTCAATAGATAATAGCAATTAGAGCCAAACATGAACGTACTACACAGTCAAGACTTCTAAAAACTCAAGGAATTTCTTGCATTAACCCTCTTTTTCTTGTGTCACGTCTCATCGTTTCACACCTCCCTACAATTAGATTCCATTCATAGCCTAACGTGCGAATGCCTATACCGGTCTTCCTCAACGTGTCACACTATGGTAGGTTATCTATGCCTCTTGTCAAACACTCTACCAAATGAAAAATCGCACGATATGTAACGACCCTGAATTTTGGTCGTTAAAAATTTCGTTAAATATTTGAGTTTTATTTTAATTTCCTTGTGGTTTGT
>BPLS01000511.1:483478-536840 GCA_019656275.1 Rhododendron kiyosumense | reverse complement strand
TCAATAAAATGTTTTATTTAACGTACCCTAATTTTGGGGGCGTTACACGATAGATAATAATAAAAGTAGCGTAGCTAAAATCCCACACAATACCTGTTACCACAAGTCACCATACACTACAATGATATCCCAAATTCTTAGTTCAATACAACTAACATCGCCCTTAGAGCCACCACGGCTTTCCCCGGGTCTTTTTCCTAAGTTGAACCGGAAGAGAGTTACCATGGCTTTACCCAAGTCTATCCTCAAATCTGCAGAGCAGTTGGGTCACCACGGCTTTACCCGGGTCTATGCAAGCATTTACAAGGCAGTTGGGTCACCACGGCTTTATCCGGGTCTATTCCCATATTCAACGTATACTCACGATACAAACCTATCGATACGACTTCATAACATGGTCTATTGTATTACAATCATTAAGAGGGCAACACCCACATACCAATGAGTATAACAATTACGCCCATCTCGCATTAACATAACTCATATCAATAATAAGTCATCACGTCACCATTTCTAACGTTAGTTTACCGATTAACCATTTCACCTTGCATTTTCCATGATCGTCATCATTTCACAATTATTGTTCATGTGTCCTCGTACCATATTTCATTCAAAACTCATCCTAAATTCATAACTCAACCTTTGTGCAATATTTTAGGTCTATTGAACTCATTCCTAAGTTGTGACAACTAACCACCCTCCACTTCTATAGTCCTAACTTTTTGCATAGTTAACATGTCAATGTAATTTTGGTGGCAATTAAAAGATGACTTCAAAATCTCGAAATCGATATATCATATGCTCGAATTGGACATCGGACGAGGAAGTTATGGCCATTCGAAGTTGGGCAAAAACCCAGAAAATGACAGGAACAGCAGAAAACGAGGCAGCTAACACACCTTCACTCCTATGATCATAACTTTCTGTGTACTCAGAGTTTTAAGGTGATTTTGGTGGCCCTGGAAAGATGACTTCAAGATCTTGAATTTGATATATAATTTACGCGTTTTCAATATCGGATGAAAAAGTTATAACTGTTCGAAGTTGGAAAAAATCTCAGAAAAACGGGACAGCAAGAAGATTTTGGAGATTTCAAAGGAATTCAACAACAAATCTCAATACAATGATCAATAGCAAGTCTTAAACACTATATCAACTCATAAACACATAAAGTTAGTTAGATTTTCCTACCTCAAGTATCAAAGCCGAGATCAAACAAAGCCCTAGCCTCTAAAACTTCAAAATCAGCCGGTTCATCCTTCACCGAGCTTGACCCACGAAATTAAGGCTCAATAATGCGTATAGAAGGTAAAATGGAGATGGGTTTGTGTAGGTTTCATGTTGTTTTGATGGGTTCTTGAGTGAGAGTGGAGGAGAGCTGAGAGAGAGAGATATGTGAGAGTTAGAGGGAGAGCCAAGAGATAGAAAATGAGAAAGAGGAAAGCATTCCTCTGGAATTTATTCGAAGACCAAGGAAAAATTATACCCTACTTCTCACACCACACACTCACACGTACACCTCTCTCACATTTATCCTTATATCCTTTCACGAACATGCCGCACCGTAAATCTACACCGTCTATCTCGACAAGTTGTACGTTTACAAGAAAAAAAAATATGGTCTAAAAAAATACGGGTCACTACACTTGAATTGGCCAAACAAGTCAAGGAGATCAAATACACTCTGGCCCATTCACAGGTGGACCAAATTCTAGACTTTAAGGGACTCTGCCTCTTCCCAGATTCTCAATAGCCTGAAAGATTCAAAATGCCAAACATTGAGAAGTTCAATGGAATAGGCAACCCTACTAGCCATGTCCACCATGTTATCAACACCTTGAAGCCAATGGGCTTGAATGACGAGCTCATTGCTCAATTGTTTCAAAGGACTCTCACTGGAAGAGCCCTTGATTGGTTCCTCACCCTTGAATTTGTGCATTATCATACTTGGCTAGAAATTGCCAGTGCTTTCGTCAAGCAGTATGCATATAATGTCCAAATTGAGTTAACTACTCGAGATTTGGAAATGACTAAGCAGGAGTCAAGCGAAGAATTTGTCACTTTTGAGGCTAGATGGAGAGAAAAGGCTGCCAAAATGAAGAACCGTCCTTTTGAGGAAGATCAAGTGAGAATAGTTGTCAAGAATTTGCAGCCTAAGTATCTGAAGCATATCTACACTCAAGCTATAACCGATTTCAAGCACCTACATGCTGCTGGGCTGCAGATTGAAGAAGGGATCAAACTGGGACTCATTAGGAAAGAAGAACCTCTTCCACCCAAGAAAACCTTCCCAAACTGTACATCTCATGCTTCCATAAACGCCCTTGACCCAGCCTTGCCGCAAGACCCTTTCCAAGCCAGCCCTTCCTGAAACTCAAATCGGCCTCGCCGCAACTTTAATCCTCTCTACATGACTCTCTCCTAAGCCTTTGCCATTCTAAGCTGTCAGGGGCATCTCAAACCCTTGAACAAACCACCTCCTCAGCCACGTTATGGCCCAAACCATGACCCCAACAAACAATGCCTACCATCGGCATGAGACAGACAACTGCATGTGTCTTCGCCATGACATTCAAGATCTCATTGATAATCGAACCATAAAACCCCCACATCCTAATGCACAAACCAAACCACCCACAATATCAAACCACCCCAAAATATCAATCTCATAACCCCTCATAAACAATCCTAGCCAATACATTGTCCAAATCACCCAAGCCAAGCCAACCTTAACCTTTCCAGAGGAGGATGGATGTCTCATTATGGAGGAAGAAGAAAACAATGAGTCCGATCAATTGGAAGTAATCACCCCCGACATGTCTGACAAGAGTGACGAAGAAGAACAAGCAAAGGACGAAGAGCTAAGGAAATGAAAAGAGCATTCCTGGGCAAAACACAATTTAGAGGATCCCGACATTCTGTTTGTGGAAAATGATGAATGGCTGTGTATCTGATTTGAAAATAGGAAGAAGGAAAAGGAGAGAGTCATCATGATGAGAAGGCATGCCCGCTTCAACCCTGCTTAAATTGTGGTGCCCATCAATCGTCCAAAAATCCCAACGCCTCCCATCGTCTAGGAGACAATCAACCTTATAGAAGAAGTGGAGGAATTCCAAATGCAGTCATGGGTCAATCCCTATGAAGAGTGTGGCTATAGTCAATGGGTAGAAGAAGAATAGGATCTAGACTTCATATACACAGATCCATACTGAACAGGAGAAAGTGACTTTGACGAAATGGAAGGAGAATATGACGATCCGCTCGATGGGATCTCTTTGGCGTCACTATTTGATCAAATGAAAGTAGCTAATGACTACTCAACCAACAGAGAAGTAACTCAGGCAAACGTTTCCATCTAGGGACTGCTCATGTCTCAAAGAAGTAGCCACTGTGCGAGCTTTGAAGGTGGATCCATTTCAAAGGCTCTGTTTGGCAAAGAAGTGGGTGAAAAAGAGTATAAAGTTGTAAAAGGCAAAGAAAATGACCCCGAAATGCTACAGTAGCTGAGAAGTCATAACATGGCAAAGAACATTAAACATTGCTTTTTTGTTTTCTCAGTCAAACTAGGACATGTTTTGAGCCCCTGTTTGGGCATTTTATTTCTGCCTAGTGAATTCCTATTTCGTCTTCTAGACTATGCTTATTCAATAATCTAATTGCAATTGCAATGCGCTACAGTCTCTTTGCTAAATAAAGGAAACTTTAAGGAGTCAAGTTCTTTGGGTCGCCGACAAAAGGGAAAGAAAGGATGAACTTTAGTTGCTTAAGAAATTAGGTTTTTGTCAAAACTTAGAAAGAATACGCTATCTCTGGGAGAATACTTAGAGTTAGCTTGCCCATCATAAAAGTACAAACACAAGGAGATTCAGAAAAACATCTCCACCAAGTTCCTCTCATAAAGAAGTCCTTTTGTGAGAAACACTCGTTGGGTAACCCAAGAAACGCAAGCAAAAGTAAGAGCAAAGCCTGCTAGGACAAGAAATTGCAAAAGCACAACCTAGGCAAAAGTTAAGCCAATCAAAGAAAAGTTCGCTAGGGACTCAACCTCCATTAGGTAATCTAGGCAAAATCAAGAGCACATGAGAAGAAAAACCAAGAGTGGAAACCCAACCTCAAAGTTGTCATCTTTGGAACTACGTTCATGACTTGATTCTCTGATTGGGATACGTAGGCAATCTCACATTGAGATGCGGCCTGAGCATGTGGAGAGAAGATATCAAGAAATTTTTACTCAATGATAGGCATAGCTAACCTTGCGTATTGAGCTCGCAAAAGATGAGTATGCTTTTCTCAAGGAATTGACAACAGCAAAGGACACAAGGACCATCGTTCATCCCCTCTAACTTAAGAGTCGTTGACACAATAAACAGGATATCTCAAAGATTCTTAAAATTGGCATTTAGGTTATAAGACATGACAAAAGCAAGGTGTAAGTCAAAATTAAGCATAAGAGAAAAGAGGATGCCACTTGGCTTAAACAAAATCTAGCTTCCTTTGGAAAATGGAAGTAACGGCCGAAGGATGGATACACCGGCCGCAACATCAATTCTTCAGCCGTGTAATCAATTCCTCAGCCGGTAGTTCATTTCACACAAATTACTATACCTTTTCAAACTATGGTTGTTTTTCCAAGAAACAGCAAATACTTGTTCAAAAAGCCATATTCTGACTTTCGCACGCAATCTCAAAACATTTAGGGGCATTTCTCATTTCATGAACAAAAAGCTTGATTACAATATCTTCATTGTGGTTGCTTTCACTACGTAAATACAATTTCTGCCTGTCTTTTTACTAACTATGAATAGGAAAGAAAAGAGAAAATCCTAAAGGCTAGTCATGACGGCGCCTCCGAGACGATCTCTGAGACGAAGATGAGGATTGCTCACTAGTCCCCATATCCTCCCTAGCTGGTACTCGCTCAGCCTGAAGCTGTGAGGAAAAGAATACAAACACTCATTCAAGAAAAGATGCAAGGCAAATGGAATACATGGCAAAAATCATACCTCGAGGATCCAACAGCGCTGCCTCCGAACCAAAGCCTCCGCACTCTGATAAGCATGGAGCCATTCCTGCACTATCTCAATAGGAAATTCAGAAACTTACTGAAACATTGAGAACGCTCAAGTGCTGCTCAGGCTATCTACGAACTACCTCGGTCTCTGGGCCACCAACAGGGGGGCGATACTGCAAGAAACTACTGGAACCCAACCTACGTGAAGGAAGAACGCTGGTAATAGAGACAAGCAGACCGAGCTCCTCAACTGCCTCCTCATCGGAAGAAGGATACTTGCACCTACACGAAGGATGCGAAGAAGAACCCGCAACGGATGGTGGAACATCGGTAGAAAAGGACGATGGCAAGACATTGGCCTCAGAAGAAGCCATTGCAACCAAAAAAAGGGGGACGAACGACAATGAGGGAGCGACGGCGGCGAGCGGGAGCCAGGGTGGCGGAGAAGAACGACGGCAAACGATGGTGGTTGCCAGAGGAACTCAGACGAGGGCAATCAACAAGAAGTGAGGAAAAGGAAAATCAAAAAATGTACCATGAGATCGATTAAACCAAACTTAAATCGATTTCCTGACTGTTGGCATTCTCACGGCCGAGTCATTAATTTCTCGGCCGAGACATCAATCCCCGGCCGAGATATCGATCTCCTGGCCCTCCAATTCATTTCCCACAGCAGCATCAGACTTTCCTCGGGATACTATTTCAAAGCCATTATGGAATTTTGGGTCCTCGACCAACAGAATAACCTTGGGGGCACGCTCGAGCAAATGCACTGTGATTCGAACAAATCTTGGGGGCATGCCCAAACACGAGAAATTTCAAAGCACTAGTTGAAGCTTTTTCCAAAGCCCTCTCTATAGCAGTAAGCTCTTAATTACCGGTCACTTGACTGTCAAGGATTATTGAACTCCACGCTCTTGCTCCCAAGGATCCTCAACAACCCATGCTCATTGTTCAAATCACTAAAATGGCTCTATGCCTTGCTCACTACCAAGTTGCCCAGTGGCTCCATGCCCCTGGACTTACTACTTCATGCCTTGTGCTTGCATCACCTCAAGATCACTCTCCATAGCTCTATACTCATCTACTTCAGAAAGCTCGACACCCATACTCAATAGTTTCATTCTCACTACCATTCAACAGCTCTAAGCTCTCCATTATCTCAACAACTCCATGCTCCACATCCATTCCTCCAAGCAGCAACCCAATGGCTCCATGCCCATATTCACCATCTCAGTGGCTCTATGACCATGCTTACCCTCACTATATCTCTACCAGCTCTAAGCTTACTCAGCAGCTCTTAGCTCGCTCACCATCTCATACCGACTACTGTCAAGTTACTCAGCGAATCTACACCCATGCTCACTATCGCTCAGCAGCTCTAAGCTCATCACGCTATCCAACGGCTCTACGCCCATAAGCTCACTATCTTAGCGGCCCTATGCTCACTATCTCACCATCTCAATGGCTCAGTGCCGCATGCTCACTATCTCACCATCTCAAATGGCTCAATGCCTTATGTTCACTGTCATAATCGCCCAACAGCTCTATGCCAGCAATCGCTTCATGCTCATTCAGCAGCCCTGTGCCCAAGTCGTTCAAACATCACCATATTCCTTGCACCATTAGCAGCTCTAAGTTCACTCAACAGCTCCAAGCTCATCGCTATCTGGCTATTTAGTGGCTATACGTACGCCCAAGCTAACCATCTCAACAGCTCTACGCTCACTACCTTAGTAGCTTCACATACTCCAAGTCACTCAGCGGCTCTATGCCCATGCTCACTATCTAAGCGACTCCAAGCCCACTACTCAGTGGCTCCAAGCTCATTATCCCAGCGGCTTTACGCCTACTATCTCAACTGGCTCTATGCCGTACCAACAATCAAGATATCATCTGTTCTCAACTTCTACGCTTGAATGCTCAAAATCCAACATTTTGAATGCTCGAAACTCTTCGAATGCCCAACCACTGTGTATTGGATGCTCAAGTTCTACACTTGAATGCTCAAGCTCTATGCTTGAATGCCCAACCATTGCATACTGGATGCTCAAAGCTTGTACTTTGAATGCTCGGACTCTACCCTCCGAATGCTCAAGCTCTATGCTCTGAATGCTCAAGTCTAGAACTTGAAAGAAGCTCTACACTTAAAAACAAACAAACACACACGCACGGGCCCGTGCACATAAGTATCAACTGCATCACCATTATGACATCGAGTCTGCATAACCATCATCATTAACATATCTATTCGCATCTGACCATTATCAACATCACACATACTATGCTTTGCATTTTTCTCTCACTCATGAAGCAGGTCAATCCTGCAATCAACCGGCTCTATGCCTTGGTTTTATTGATCGGTCCAGTGCCTCGATCCTCTGGCTCTACGCCAAAATTTATGATGGGAAAGCTCCATACACAAACCATCAGAATGCAACTAGCTCTACGCCTCGATTCAATTAAAGCTCCAAGCTCCGACTTCTCAGGGTCTCACCTTGTGACTACAAACTTGTTCCGCACCTCGATTCAATCACCCTAAAGCTCTAAGCTCCGATTCCTCAGGTTCTCGCCTCATGACTGCAATCGGCTTCGTGCCTCAGTTTTCTCATCTCAAGCTCCACACTCCAGTTACTGGCCTTGCGCCCCCCCATCTCAAAAATCGGTATCCAACTTGTCTCCAGAAGATGGCTTGGATTGCACCCCATATCTTAAAACCAGCGTCGGATTGTCTCTAGAAGATGGTTTGGATTCCACCCTAACTACATCAATTCCATCCAGTTCATTCACAAGATTAGGCTACTCTACCGAGTTCCCCTCAATCAAAGTAAGGATGATCAAAAAAAATAAACGACTCACCCGCTGTGTATTGATCTACGCCAAAATACTAAGGATGCTTTTCGCAAAAATTTCCCCAGCAGCTCTGCGCTCCTTCAACTACACTCTGCCAAAATCCTAGCATTGCCCAGGTACGTCTTCTGTTCTCAACCCTCCAAAACTTTTATTTTCTTTATTGCCTTTGAACTACGGTTGGTCTGAATTTCCCTTGTAGAATACGTAGGCAGCCTCTTAGCCCGACCATAACTAAAACCTTTTTAAAAACCCTTGGAATAGTGGTTCGACCAAATTGAAATTGTTTTATGACTTTCACTCTTACTTAAACATGTCTCGCGATCCGTCTAAGTTCAGTCAAAAAGGGGCATCTGTAGACACCCCAATTTGGCCTAACAAAATTTTCAAGTCCCACCTTGGGACCATCCCGATGATGAATGGATACAGTGATTGCTGATTGACTTCTCGTGAACCTTAGGACTTTTGGTGAGTATTTTTAGCCACTTAGAGGATCCAATTCAGAGCCAAATAGCCTTTCAGACAGAAATACAGTATCCTAGGAAAATCTATCTTTCGGTCGTAACATTGATCTCACGGCCTAAACATCATTCTTTCACCCGTGAAACATGTTGCTTGAGAATCTCCCTGAGAGATTGATTCCTCGGTAGCCAAATCAATTCTTCGGCCGCCTAATCTATTCCTTAGTCGCTAGATCCTTTGATCGGCCGCCAGATCGTCCATTTCCAGATTCTAGAATGTTTTGTCAATTGTTTGATCCGTTCAAAAAACCCTAGCAGCCAAATTTCGATGCATTCAGGCTACGTAAAGAGATTGCCATGAAGAGTTTGTGTTGCCCTACATTACCAATTCAATCATGCGTTTTGATTGGCCGGAGTGAGTCACCAATTGCCTATATAAAGGAGCCTTTGGGTTCCGAAATTAATATGTTCAATCACCCTCTCTAGCCATGAAACTCAGTAAATATACTCTCTCATACTCCCTTTTTAAAAGCCCTAACCACCCGAAGGAAGCCGCAATCCGATGATCAAACCCCCAAAGTACAAATCCTAACCCTAGGGTTTTCGAGAAGCAAATCAGTCAATCATTCTCAGTTCGAAGCAATCAAGCCATTGAGGGATCAAGGTGGTAAGGCCGAGGGGCCTTTTGTATTTTATTTTAAGTTTATGCATGCTAATTGTAGTACTTTAACTCCTTGTTAGTTGTTTAGTCTAGTGTGAGGAAGAACATCGGCTGGTTCTTCGGTCCATCGGCCGGTACATCAAACCAAGAGGATTCCTCGGCCATGACATCTATTCACTAACCGTGGGATCCATCTTCCTGGGACAAATTTGTTTTATTCTGCTTCTCTGATGCATGCTTTCAGTTATTATTTTGGCTCACCTTATCAACTGTTAAAGGCTAATAATCAAATTAAGTGTTTAGAATTAAACAAAGTATGAATTAGTCACATGTCAAACAACTATGGGCTAGTATCACAACACGGCAAGGAGGGGGGCTTAACACCTTCCCCTTATTGTACTTTTGTCTCCCTTACCCGAAATCTCTATCTGTTTTTCCTAGTTTTCATAAACTAGGTGGCGACTCTATTTTGATGATAACCCCTATCATGTGGCGATGTTCTTAGCCATGGAAATATCCACAATCTTGGTTTATGAAGAAGAAAGCAAACGAACAACAACGATCAATCTGTATGGCAATGCCCCACTTCAGGAGCTGTCTACATTTGGGGAGCGTTAGGAACCGTTAGAATCGTATCTGTGTGGATCTCGGGGGCAAGAGTTAGTGTATGCCTTATTGGCAAGTTTGGCCTTAGATGAGGACGTATTCGCGCGTGGAGAGCTACCTCTTATTGTTTGTGATTTTTCGGACGTTTTTCCGAAGGAGTTACCCAATTTACCACTTGAGAGAGAGATTGAATTCACTATTGACTTACTTCCTGGTACAGCCCCAAATTCCGTACCTCTTTATCGCTTCGAGCCCACTGAGTTGAGAGAATTGAAGACTCAGTTGCAAGAGTTGAAGGATTTGGGGTTTATTCATTTGAGTATGTCACCATGGGGAGCACCAGCCATGTTTGCTCAAAAGAAAGATGGGTCGCTTCATCTATGTATCAACTATCATAAGTTGAACCGTGTCACCATTAAAAACAAGTACCTAATGCCTAGAATCGACGATTTGTTTGACCAGTTAAGAGTTCGGAGGAAAGATATTCCTAAAACTGCTATTCGTACTCAATATGGCCACTATGAATTCGTTGTTATGCCCTCTGGATTAACGAATGCACCGGCGACTTTCATGGATTTGATGAACTATATCTTTCATGCCTATCTTGATCTCTTCGTAGTTGTCTTTGTGAATAATATCCTTATCTACTCGCCTTAGAAGGAGGACCACCAAACTCACCTTTCAATCATTCTTGAACTATTAAGAGAGCACCGTTTGTATGCCAAGCTTAGTAAGTGTGAGTTTTGGTTGTCCGAGGTCAAATTTTTGGGTCACGTTGTATCGAAGCATGGGTGTCCATTGATCCAGGAAAGATAGAGTTCGTAATGAATTGACAATGACCAAAGAGTGTATTCGAGATTTGTAGTTTCTTGGGCTTGGCAGGGTACTATTGTCGTTTCATACTTGATTTCTTTCGCCTAGCGGCTCCAATGACTAGATTGACTCATAAAGGGACTCATTTTGTATGGAGTGACATGTGTGAGAAAGCCTTTGAGGAATTGAAGAGAATGTTGACTACCATACTGCTTTTGGCTATGCCCAAATGAGGAATTAGTTATTCCATGTATTGTGAAAGAGGGATTAGGGTGTGTATTGACGCAATTCGGACAAGTGGTAGCGTATGGATCATGGCAACTAAAAACTCACGAGCGGAACTACCCTATCCATGACTTAGAACTTGCGGCCGTCGTTTTTGCTTTGAAAAGTTGGCATCATTACCTTTACGGTGGGAGGTTCGAAGTCTTTTTCGATCACAATAGTCTAAAGTACTTGTTTTCACAAAAAGAACTCAATCTACGTCAACGCCATTGGATGGAACACTTAGAAGATTATGATTTTGAGTTGCAATATCATCTGGGTAAGGCGAATGTGCACTACAACAAAAAACACCAATGGTGACACCTTTTGGTGACAAAAAATTGGTGTTGACATGGAATATACTCAACGGTGACAAATAATTTTACTGCTTGTCACTGAAAACCTTTGGGTGACCAGAGTAAATAATGAGGAGATTTGGTGACAAAATATTTGTCACTGAAGACAAATTTTGGTGGCAAGTATAAAGTCATTGCCGAAAGATCCGAATTTCCATGCTCCCGGGCTCTAACTCACTTAGGCGCGCTGTAAAAAAGTAAAATGAAAATTTTTACAAGCAAAACGACGTCGTTTTGCTTGTCACCAAAACCCAACCCTAACTTTCCTCTTTTTCACTCTGCCTCTCTCCAATCTCCACTTTTACTCTGCCTCTTGATCTCCATTCCCGCATCCACGCTCACGCCGAAGACTTCCATCTGCCCACAAACCGGCGGCCGTCGCTTTGATCAGCCCAGGTATTTTTCTGTCCCTCTCAATATCTCGCCCTGTCGTTCTGTCTCTCGATCACAAAATGTGTCTCTGTCTCTCTCAATCTCTCTCTTAACTTCGTCTAACAATTTTTTTTTATTCTATCTTCACTGAATAGGCTTCACACTTCATCTCTGCCCCCTTCCTCACTAGCCCGAACTCGCCAGCACCACCACCACACTCTGTGATTTCTGGTATTCCTCCACTCTCCAATCTTCCGATATCATGGATTTTTTGTTTTGCATGTGAGTTTTTAATTCAGATTTGTAGATTAAAGTTCGAATCGAAAGCTTCCAAGTCTCGTGGGTTTCTGCAAATGTAACGCCCCTAATTTTAGGTACGTTAATGAAAGAAATTTATTACAGAAATATCGAGTCACTGCTCATTATTACAAAACGGCTCACATAGGAGCATTTGAAGTTTAAAGATAACAAAAAGGAAACTAAGAGGTCCTATTCTACGGCTCCTCTTGCTCCTCCAGCCTAGCGAGTTCTTCGGCTCCGTACGCCTCCAAGGTGAATAGATCGCCCTGTTCGTCTATCAAATCTAACATATTATACCGGCGTCGCCACCCATATAATATGTCAGGGTCACCACAAAAGCAACACCATGAGCTACGAAAGCTCAATAGTATAATCCTACTTTACGAACATCGATTTCCACATGATAAGTACATAAGCAGGGAAATAAAGGCAATAACGCTAACATGTTTACATTGGCTTGTAACTACCGTTGGCGTTTGACTCATCGTTAACCTTTTCATTGTTACACTTTATCAAAAACACCTTTTTAACTCACCCAACCTCGATTCCGCCGTTCCGGGCTCTCGAGTATCCTCACAATGGTTCCGCCGCACCGGGTTCCCATTGGCACACATTGCATTGGCTCCGTAACGCGGATAACCAAGCCATATACACACCCAACCTCGATTCCGCCGTTCCGGGCTCTCGAGTATCCTCACAATGGTTCCGCCGCACCGGGTTCTCATTGGCACACACACACACTTACGTAATACCCTTGAAATAGTCATTACGTAGTTTCGAAGATATTTTTCAACCGGGAAAACACAACAACCTTGTTTAAACACACCCTAGGTGCCATGTTTCTACTTTCTTGGTTTTCGTGTCACATTTGCATGCGAGACTCCGCGTGTGAGACTTTTACATACAACAAGCATCATTCCAACTTCGAAATGGTAAAATAAGAACATCTAAGCCACGTAGCATGCTTGGATACCATAAACAACATAAACATGCATTTTTACTTTTCAAACAACAAACAAAGTAACTTTTCAACTTAAAGAAAGTAAGTAGAGTTTCACATAGTAAGATTTCAACTACTTTACAAAAATAAAGTAAACTTTTGAAAACTAGATAAGGATCACTACCATTCTCCTAGGCGGTGGTTTGGACGTCGAGTTGATTTCGGCAGCGTAACGGCCCTCCGATTGCTTCGAAAGGAAAAGTTTTGGAAAACTTTCCCTAGAAACAACTACCTAACTACTACTACACTACTTTTAGGATCGTTGGGTGGTTTTGGAAGTGGTTTGGTGGTTTCGCTCAAGAACTCACAAGAACAAAGAGAATTTTGAACTAAGAACAAAGAAACTTGGAATTTCTAGAGAGAAGGAGGAGCAATTGCTTTGAGGTGTGATTTTTCAAGTGAGAATGGCTCTCTATTTATAGGCAAGGGTTGCCCCCTCCCCCAAGATGGCCGGCCCCTCTCTCTCTCCCATTCCCCAATTTTTAAACCAAAACAAATCCAACTTTTAAGCAAAAATCAAGGGAAAAATCCTAGGGTTGCATGGCTATTGTGTACCTTGGTGATATTCTTGAATCAAATGGATGGTTGAGATGGAAATGGTACATGATCAAAGGGTTAAGAAGTTGCAAGGTGTTCAAAGAAGTACATCAAATCAAATCCAACTTTGATGGAGAAATCAAAGGAAAATCCTAGGTTTGCATGGCTATGGTGTACCTTGGTGTGATTCTTGGATCAAATGGAGGGTTGAGATGAGAATGGTACATGATCAAAGGGTTAAGAAGCTTGCTAGGTGAATATTGGAGTACAAAAGAATTAGGATTTGCTTTGGAAAGAAATAAATCCCAAGGATTTGAAGTACAATCACAAATCAAACCAAGACTCACATCAAATCTCCTTCCCTCTCTCCTTCCTCTCTCTCTCCTTTCTCTCTTCTCTCTCTCTCGGCTTCTCTCTCTCTCTCTCTCTCTCTCTCTCGGCTTCTCTCTCTCTCTCTCCCTCTCTCTCTTGCAAGGTAATATATATATATATATATATATATATGTATGCATATGTGTCATAAAAATGCAAGAAAACAATTAAACAAGTAGTTTCTTAGGTACTTCAGAATCCAAGGTAGATTCAATGCTAGGATTCACTTACCAACTAATAAATAATCCTAGGGTACTTTAGGCATTAGAATATACAACTAGGTACAATACATATATACACACATATATATATATATATATAAAAGTGGTTGAAATCCCAATAAAATATAATAAAAGGGTACTTTGGTAACTATGCACTTTTGATTAAAATAATGGTACTTTCCCATGTGATTAAAGAAAGTAATTAATTAAATGATTCAATAGTACTTTGAAAGATTTACCCTTTTATCCAATGGACAAAACTTCCCCTAACATCTATTATCCAATGGATAATAGTTATTAGGCCACAAAAAAATAATAAAGTAATCAAAAAGTACAATAAAGTAAGTTTACCTTTTAATATAAACAAATGGGATTCTATTACCCAATGGATAATAATTCCCCTAACCATTATTGTCCAATGGACAAGGAAATAATCCAATTTGATTAAAAGAAAAAGAATATTAAAATTTAAAGTCTAGGGTTCAAAAGGGTCAAAAGTTCCAACGAGGGACAAAACGGTAATTTTGCCAAGACTAGGCAACTTTTCGGTTAAGTTACTCTAACCGGATAGTTAGATGCTAACTAGGCTTGCTAAGTAGGACTAAAGTGCAAGAATTGAAACTCGAGGGACCAAAGTGCAATTATGGCAAAATTCAAGAATTAACGTAATTCAAGCAATTAAAATAAATAACTCGAATATTAAAAATAACTTTTTATTCAATAAAATTCAGAGTTATTACAGCAAAGGGATCGACCAGAACGATTTCCCTCATTTGATTTGCTCACAACAGTCAAAATGAAATATATCTATTTTATTTGATAATTTCCATCTTGAAGATTTCGTTTTTAGTACCATTTACTTTGAAAGAACGAGGTTAAATGTACTGAAATTTTACTACTTATTTCCTAAATTTTACGACAATGAGGGCCAACGTTGGTAAAGAAATCTGGTTTTTGGTTGCTTTTCTAGTATGGCGATGTTCTAATAGGCTTTGGTCCTAGGGTTGTTTTTTTTAATCCGCAAACAGAAACGTGATTTGTTGTTTAACCCTATTGTCAATGTTGATAGTAGTAACATGATTGTGAAATTGTTTTATGAGCAACAATTGTGAAAAGAGAATAGTTGACTGTGGTAATCTGATTTAACAATATGACCGTTGAACATGAGATTGAATTGCTTTTTCATATTTGGTCAATAAGGCTCTATTTTTCGACCAGATATGAAGTAATTTGGCTTCTTAATCAAGGAGAAAAAGATCAAATTCACACATTTATTTTGGAGTTGGAGCTCTATCATGAGAGATTTGAGATGACTTCTCAATTGGAGTGATTTCAAATACTCCATGTTCCGGATTGTTGTTAGTAGGTATCCAAGATTCGCAATAAAATGCATTTCTTTTACCTGTAGTCCGCCTTCTACTCTAATTTCACATGTCACCTCTATAGGCAGATCTTTTATACTTGTGCTGAACTTGGACATCAAAGTTGAAATCCACATCTATCTAAACTGAGCTGAAAGTCACTAATGCGCTTTTTATTGCCCATCAATTTTTTGTACTCTGGATGTATGTTTCTGCATGAAATTCTTTTTTTTTTTTTTTGTGGTGCAACTAACTACTAATGTAATGGCATCTGAATGCAGAGCTCTTCCCAATCAGATGTCTCAGTTGTCATTTGTGGATATATTTGGACAGCGAGAACAAGTCCCTAGTTCTGTCATCGTTGACAGTGTGCAATTCCAGCTTCACCCATTTGTTCAATTCTTACTTATTTTTGAGCTTTTAAGATTGAATTTTTGCCCAAAACTTATGCAAGAGATAGTTATGGAATTGATAGTCCTGTACTTCCATGCATATAATGAAAAGCTAATGTATTATTGTGACTAGTGTCTTCTTGTGATATCAATAAAGTACATGAGGATTGCCAAGAGAGTTTTCTTGGAATATAAGAACCTACACATCGAACAAGTTTGAATCATTACTTAGTCTATGAATAATCTTGGTGATCATCTTTATAAGACCAGGTTATTCATCTGGGGAGATCTATGCTAATTACTTTTGGTGCTTGAAAATAGGTGGATAAGGGTATTGCAAGTTTGGTTGGAGCAAATATGAGCGTCCATCTGGATGGTCTGCTACATTTTTGGTGAGCTTCTTATTACGCTAGGCAGTGCTGAAGCTTTCTGGATAAAGATTTTTCTTCTAAGTTGGACAATTCTTTAGTGTTTTGGCTGTGCTTTAGATTTTGACAATACGTTATTAGTATTGTTTTTGAACAGTTCCATATTCTCATCGTTCATAGTTTGATGAAATTGGATTTTCTTATCGGTCTTAAGGTTGTCTGATGTATAGGAATTTGGTAACATTGAGTCTCTGATGTACTCTAGACTTCGACACTTCTTCGCAACTAGTTACAACAGGTTTGTTTTGTTTCATTGGTATCACTACATAGTGCCTTAATGGTTTCTGATTTGTGGAATATGAAGCTCAAGTCTTGTCTAGATAGTGGCTTGGGAATACAAACTCATATGTGATTATGTAGAAGAGTCGGTTTTGGGGGACTTACTTTGTAAGGGGGCATGAAGGGTTTGCCTCTTCATGAAGCTTTGTTGGATTTTGTAGGGACTTCTCATTTCTAGAGTCTACATCTATGGCATGAATTCTTTGTTTCTATCACCCTAAGTACCAATACTTCTATCCAAACAGCAACATTTATAAGTTTTTGTAACACTCCAGCAAATAAATGCTTTTTTGCGTGAAGATTATTGCTTCTTCTTCTTTCTTTTTCTTTTGCTTGACACTTCTTTCTTTCTTTTATAATTTTCCTCTCCCCTTCTTTGATACTTCATAACAATTTCTTTGTTGCAGGATGGAGGTGAAAATGTCTACACAACCAATAGTTGTGTCTATTCCAATTTGCCATAATGACAGTGAGCTACTATCCTATTATCTCAAAATGTGTATCCCCTCTAAATCATTATCTGCTATTGTTTATACAAGTCTTGATGCTTGAAACTTATACTATTTTGCAATGACAAACAGAACATGTTAAGAATTTAGGCCTATGTAATGTGGGGCAATGATTCAATCGCCTTTGTAGGGATATTTATATTAACTTCATTTGCTTGATTTTTTTGCAGACAAAATGTAGTAAAGAGGGGGGAAAATCCCTTAATGCTAACCTAATTTGGCTACTTGGGCAACATAATGAAATTCAAGAACATGAATGTGTGTACATAAGAATCTATGTACTATATCTTCTATTCCTGACCCCTGAAGCAAAACACTCTTCGTTAGAAGGGAAACGTGAATTCCTTGTGAAGTCACTTTGGATTATTTTCCTCTTATGCAGTTAATTTTTTTATTCTCTGGTCATGTAGGTGGGAGAAACATCAGACTGAGGAGGAAGCTGCTCTAGATAGAGGGAAGCGCCAAAAGAAAGCTGTTTCTTACAAGAAAGCATATGCTCCACAACTTGGTGAAAGTTGAAACCTTGAATGAGGTACTGGCAGTTACCTTTCTTATATCGAATGGCTTTCCAAATGTTGTGAAGTCTATAGCTTCTCGGGGTCTGACTTCTTTATCATGCATAGAAACATATAACTTTTCGTAAGCTCCATACAATCTTGTTTGTTGTCGCAAACTGTTGATTGGTGATGCGAACTTAGAAGAAACATATTGGTCCAGGAAAATACTACGGTATATGAAATGCCAAAGTCCAGCAAGACCACGAATACCAACAAATGCTTCTTGGTATCTATCCGGCGAGTCTGCCGCAAGTATGGACTGACTTAAATGAGGTGATGAAAATCTAAAACAAGGAGATGGATCAATGGGTAAATCCTTAACGTGCATGCCATCATCTACCATGGATTTCTGAACTGCAATATTTAAGATGATAAAAGGCATTTGAACTGGTAGTAAGCAACATTAAGTAGGTGTCCACCTCAAGATAATGGGCGTAAGCATACAAAAATGATGATATGCTTCTACTTTCCAATTTTGTTTCTTCATCTGAATTTTCTGATAGTTTTAAAAGTGTGATAAAGCTTGAACTAATATTGTTCATATGTCAAACACATGTCTAAAGTGTGTCCGGAGCGCGTCTATGTCTTACACATTTCCGATACCGACGCTTCGATTTTGGCAAAGTTTTGTTACCACGTAGGTTGTATATCATCGATATTATGTAGAATGACATCAAAATCTAGGTTGGGTAGCGCGCTTAGTCATTCATGAGTAATGCCATAATTTGTTATATAACAACTTGGAGCAAAATCACTTTCTCTTTCAAAACCTTTCGTAGGCTTGACATGTTACATAATTGCTTTTTTAATTTTGTACAGGTAAGGAGATGGAGTTGCTTTTTGGCAATTTACCTGTAACAACCCTGATTTTTGGTAAATAAAAATTTCGTTAAATATTTGAATTTTATTTGAAATACTTATTTTTACTTTTAAAATTCTTTTTAATTTCTAGTAATCCGTCGTAATTAGATTCTAGTCCTTTAAAATTGTATTTCTTGGCTAGAAATCCTACTTGGCAAGTCTAGTTAGCTTCTAACCAACTAGTTGGAGAAACCAAACTAACAATTCACCTAGTTACAATTCCCTAACCCTAGATGGACCTTTTTGACCATCTTTGAGCCTTGTGAACCTTTCCAACCATAGACTAGAAAATCATTATATATTTTCTTTTATTATTTTATTTCTTGGATCTTTACCCATTGGATAATAAAAGTTAGGAAAACTTTTATCCATTGGATAAAAAAAGCCCTAGATTTCCTATTTAAGATATTTTGTGCTAGAATATCCAAGTACTCTTATATAGTTATATATATAGACTTATATACTTGCTTAAAAGGACATTTTATTATTCTAATGTACTTTATTTCTTTATCCATTGGTCAATAACTACTAGCGAAATTATTGCCCATTGGTTAATAGAGTAATTCTTCTAATAAGTACTACAATTTTATTTAAAAATTATTTCCTAAGATTCACCATGTGTGTATTAGGGTTATTTTAATAAGAAATTTTGATCTTTTAAATTGTTTGTTGGATATTGGAAATCTTACTAGAGTACATAGTACTATTATATAAATACTTGGACATGTATAAATATATATATATATATATATGTAAAAAGATCATGTGCCTAATTGGATTATTTAATGGGGAATTTTGATCTTCTAATTTTATATTGGATATTAGGAATCTACCTAGATCTCATGGTACTATAATATACATATTTGGACTTGTACTCATAATATATATAAGCCTACTAGTACGCATGTGTTTATTTAAATTGTTTAATAGAAAATCTTGACTTGATATTTTATTAGATTACAAAGTACCTTAAGTTTTTTAGTACAAGAAGTATATATATACTAAGAGAGAGAGAGAGAGAGAGAGAGAGAGAGAGAGAGAGAGAGAGAGAAGAAGAAGATTTGGATTGTACCTTGGTTGATCTTCCATGGTACTTTGATTTGATTTAAATTTTGGGTTATATATTCTTCCAAGTAAAAATCTATCTTTCAATGTCCTATATTGTTCTTTTAATAACCAAATCTTGTACAACCCCTCCTTTCTTCCACAAATCCTTCCAAATCAACTCCAAAATACCAAAATCTAGCCATGCATGCCTAAGAACTAGGTAGAAGATGTGCAAGCAACCCCATAATCTTTCAATCAAGCTTGACAAGTGAAAGAAAAATCAAAGAGAGAGAGAGAGAAAGAGAGATTCAGATAGAGAGGGAGAGAGGAGGAGCCTTGGCCTATAAATAGCAAGCTCATTCAAGCCTAAACTCACACCTTCACTCCTTTGCTCTCACTTCTCTCTAGAAACCATTTTCGTTTTTCCAGACAGCCTACTGCCCTTCGTAAATCCTCAGTTTTCTCCTACTTAAAGTAGTTTTTAGAACCAACTCCCTTCGGGAAAGTTGTAGAGCACTTCGAGACCTTCAAATTAGACCCAAGAACCACCCCAATCAGTGAAGAAATGACAAAGATATTGGCATCCGAAATTCAGTAAAAATCTCGGATATCCATTTCCAGACAGCATAATATCTCTTCCTTTATCACCATTTTTCTCCTACCTAAAGTAATTTCTAGGATCAACTTCCTTCACAAAAGTTATAGTGTAATAACTCTGAATTTCAATAAATGAAAAGTTATTTATTATTCGAGTTATTAATTTTAATTGTTTGAATTGCTTTAAAATTCCTGTAGTTTGTCCTCATTATGCTTTAGCCCTTGAAATTTAATTCTTGACACTTTAGCCCACTTAGCAAGCCTAGTTAGCTTCTAACCATTCGGTTGGAGGAACTAAACTAGGAAGTCACCTAGTTACTGTAAATGGACCATTTTGCCCTCATTGAACCTTTTGAACCTTTTTAACCCTAGACTAAGAATTGAATATTCTTTTTCATTTAATTATTTTGGTTTTATTCTTCGACCATTGGACTATAATTGTTAGGAAAACTATTATCCATTGGATAATAGAAACCCCAATTGTTTATATTAAAAGTATACTTGGCTAAGTACTTTTATCTTTTTAAAAAATGACTTTTTAATTACTTTAAAGTACTTTTTGATTATATTAGTATATAAATACCCTAGAAACTATTATCCATTGGATAAAATAAATTAGGGGAATTATTACCCAATGGGTAAAAGGCTTAGTTTTTCAAGGTACAATGGGATTTATTAAACTAATCTTTTTCTTTTAAACCCATGTGTCAAAGTACCCATTATTTTAATATAAATGTACTTAGTACTAAGATTCCTAAAGTACCCTTGGTATTATTTTTATTGGGATTTTGATTCTTCCTAGTGTACAATAGTACCATGGATATATTATATAAGTACTTAGATGGTTTAAATATTACCTAAGTACACATGTGTTTATTTGATAGTTTAATAGAAAATCTAGACCTAAAAGACTACTTTTGACCCTTAGTACTAAAAGTACTACTATTTTAATTGTATGCTTGCATTATAGTACATATATATATATATATGTGTGTGTGTGTGTGTGTATCTAGTACTAAAGAAAGTAAGAGAGGAGAGAGGAAGAGAGAGGCCGTGAGAGAGAGAGAGGGAGAGAGAGAGAGCCGAATGGGAAAGGAGGGGAGAGAGAGAGGGAGAGAAAGAAGAAGGATTGGACTTGTACTTGGCCTTTGATCTTCCAATGTACTTCAAATCCATGGGATTTTACTCTTCCAAGCCAAATCTTAACCCCATTGTCCTCTTTGTACATTTTCTCAATTGTTTACACCTTGGAATCTTGTACCAATCTCCTTTCAACCACAAATTTGTTCAAGAATCAAATCTAAGGACAACATAGCCATGCAAACCTAGCATTTTAGTCTTTGATCTTCTATAAAAAGTTGGATTTTATTGGATTAAAAATTGGGGAAAGGGAGAGAGAGAGGGGGCCGGCCTTAATAAGAGGGAGGGGAGCCTTTGCCTATAAATAGAACTCACTCCAAGCATTGAACTCACACCTCCTCACTTTGCTCTTCCTTCTCTCTAGAATTTCAAGTGTTTTTTGTTCTAAAAGTTCTAGTTTTTTTGAGTTCTTGAGCAAAACCACCAAACCACTCTCAAATACCACTCTTAGATCCTTAAAATAGTCCACTTTAGGTAGTAAAGTTGTTTCTACAAAAAGAAAGTACAACTCTTTTCCTTTCGAAGCAAACCAGAGGCCGTTACACCGCCGATTCCAAAACCGACGACCAAGTCACCGTGGCCGACCACCGCCAAGAAGAACGGTAGTTAAATCCTTACTATTTTTCCTATGTTCGAGTAGTTTAATCTTTATTACTTTAAACCTCTACTTACTTTATGGATCGTATAAATCGTATGAAGTTACTTTGATCATAGATAAGGTTATCTTTTGAATACATGGTTTATATTCGCTTATGAAAAGTCAAGCATGCTATGCAATATGGAGTTGAACGATCTTGTTGTATTAGTTTCAAGGCTTTGATTGAATGCATGTTTGTATGTAAAGTCACACACCGCGGAGTCTTGCATGAGAATGAGACACGAAAACCGAGAAAAGTAGAAACATGGCACCTAGTGTGTAGTTTAAATAGAAAGATGTGTTTTCCAAGGATGGAAATATTTTCGAAACTACGTAATGACCATTTCGAGGGTCTTATGTGGGTTGTGTGTGTGTGTGCCAATGGGAACCCGGTGCGGCGGAACCATTGTGAGGATACTCGGGAGACCGGAACGGTGGAACCGAGGTTGGGTGAGTAGCTTGGTTATCCGCGGTACGGAGCCAATGCAATGTGTGCCAATAGGAACCGGGTGCGGCGGAACCATTGTGAGGATACTCGGGAACCCGGAACGGCGGAATCGAGGTTGGGTGAGTTAAAAAGGAGTTTTTGAAAAATGGTAATAATGACACGGTTCACGACGAGTCGACACCAATGATAGTTACAAAGCAATTGTGAAAGTGTTAGTGTTGTTGTCTTTTGATTACTGCTTATATACTTATCATGTGGAAATCGATGCTAGTAAGTAGGATTTTACTATTGAGCCTCCGTAGCTCATGGTGTTGCCTTTTTGGTGACCCTGGCATATTATATGGGTGGCGACGCCGATATAATATGTCAAACTTGATAGACGAACAGGGCGAACTCTTCACCTTGGAGGCGTTTGGAGCCAAAGAACTCGCTAGGTTGGAGGAACAAGAGGAGCCGTAGAGTAGGAACCTTAGTTCCCTTTTTTTATCCTATTTTGTATTTCAAATGCTCTTACGAGAGCTATGTTGTAATAAGAGCAATGACTCACTTTATTTCTGTAATAAATAATCCCTTTAACGTACCTAAAATTAGGGGCGTTACATATAGAGCACTTCTAGAGCTTCAATTTCGACCCAAGAACGATCATATTCGGCCAAATATTGACCGAGTTACTGCCATCCAAAGTTCGGTCCAGATTTGCGAGTTTCACCACCCATAGAATTTTCCAACTAACTTATTCGGCCCCGACTAGTTTCGGATCAAGGTAGATTAATCTCTACTCATTCTCCCTAGTATAACTTTAGTTATTTTTGTTTATGATAAGGCCAGTTAAAGTATTTGAAATAATTAACAAGTTCGTATACGTAGAATATCTCTAAGTATACGTAAAAGTTTTCTTAACCGTTAGACTTTAAATCTTTGATGCTTGTATGTTATGAAATGCTTGAGGAACTTAAAATGTGCTTTTCTTAAAAAGATGAAAAGGAAGGGGAGTATGTTGAACATGTTGACTTAATTTTTCGGAAAAACATATGTTCTTTTAAACTTTCCAAAAAGGAAGAAGATTGAATTTCAAAGAAAGATAATTTAACGTTTGATTGTAAGCATTCGTATTTTGATCTTATGTACGGTTATGAGAATGCATACATGCTATTTGCATTACTTGTGGTTGTTGATTAAGCATAAGTGGTCTCCACTCCATGGGCGTCTGTACATGTGGCGTTATGCTTTAAGTTGTGATTTGAGCATACTAAATAATATAGAGTTGGATGATCTTGTTAGTTTAGTTTCAAGATTACTATGAATGATTTATGATCTCTTATGTGGAAAGTCCCACAGCGGAAGTCTATGCATGATAACGAGACACCGTAATCGAGGAAGTAGAAACATGGCACCTAGGGTGTGGTTAACAAGAGAAAATGTGTTCTGAATAAAGAAATATTTTTTAAACTACATAATGACCAGTTTCGATGGCATTATGTGAGTTGTGTGTGTGTGTGTGCGCGCGCGCGCCAATGGGAACCCATGACGGCGGAACCATTGTGAGGATACTCGGAAACCCGGAACGGTGGAACCGGGGTGGGGTGTGTAGCTTGGTTATCCGCGGAGAGGAGCCAATGCAAATGTGTGCCAATGGGAACCCGGGACGACGGAACCATTGTGAGGATACTCGGGAACCCGGAACGGCGGAACCGAGGTTGGATGTGGTAAAAATTATTTTGGGAAATGTTGATTTGGAAAAAGCAAAGTGAAAACGATGACACAGTCTACGATAAGTCGCATAGGAGAAACACAGAAAATCATGGACACCTACGATAGTTTGAATAGAGAATGTGGATGTGTTATTGTTACTGTCTGTTGTATATGATCTATTGTTTATAAGTTATGGGTTAGCAGGTATGGGATTGTTCTACTGAGCTTTCGTAGCTCATGGTGTTACCTTTGGTGACCCTGACATATTATATCAGTGGCGACGCTGGAATAATGTGTCAGACTTTGTAGATGATCGAGGTGAGCTGTACACCTTAGACGCCTTTGAAGCTGAAGAGCTGGCTCAGATGGAGGAGCTGTAGTTAGGAACCTTAGTTCCCTTCCCTCGTGTAATAAAAGAACTCTTATGAGAGTTATGATGTAATAATGAGCCAGACTCTATTTCAGTTCTCAATAAAATTGTCTATTTAACGTACCCAAAATTCGGGGCGTTACATTACCAAGATGGAGTTGAAGACTTTTTGGTAGTTAAATGGAACACTTGTTTTGAGTTCTTTTTGTCATTGGACGCACCATGGATATGGATGTTTTGTAGTTTCCGTAATGCTGTTAAGTTTGAAGTGGTTATTGTTGTAGGATGAATGTTTTGAAGGGTTGTAAAGTTGGATGATGAATATTGACTTATTGGATATTTGATTTGAATGATATTTTGCTTCTTCGCAATTTAAGTTTTGCTAAGTTGAATCATAAGATACAAAAAATTTTGAAACTTTGTAAGCAGGTGAAAATCATATTTGCTGGTACAGTCCTATTTTCAGTGACAAAAGAGATTGTCATAGTTGTGTGTCTACTGCTACGATAGGTTATTGGTGACACACAATTGGTTGTCATGATAGGTACTTTTGGTGACAATCTTAGTCACAGAAAAATCTCTCTTCTGTGACAATATGGTGTTGAAATCGTTACTTTCCATGACATAATCACATTTGTTGCAGAAAATCTCTCTTTCGTGACACTATATTGTTGTCACTGTTACTTTCGGTGACAAATGTGCCACAGAAAATTTGTCTTCGATGACACCAAATTCTTGTCACTGTTGACAACATTCCTTGACAATTACACAATTTTGTCACCCTTGACTTTCAGTGTCATAGATACAATGACACCTCTTGTTTCACCAAAGAAAATAGGTGACAAAATTTGGACATTTGGTCACATTTTTGCATGTCACCGAATGTGTTTTTTGTTGTAGTGGTGGTAGTGGGCCCGTTAAGTAGAAAGTCAACGCACCTTGTGAGTTTAGCCATCCATGAGTGGAAGACGACGAATAACATGGGCTCGTATGCATTGTATTTTGAAGAGGTTCGTGATTGTAACGACCCTGATTTTTGGTCGTTAAAAATTTCGTTAAATATTTGAATTTCCTTAATTTCCTTGTAGTTTGTCAAAATTACATTTTTGCCCCTTGAAAAATTATTTCTTGACGCTTTGGTCCGCTTAGTAAGCCTAACTAGTTTTTAACCATTCGATTGGATAAACTAAGCTAGGAAGTTACCTAGTTACTTTTATCTAACCGCAAAATTACCGTTTTGCCCCCCTTGAACCTTTTGAACTTTTTGAACCCTAGACTTGAAATTTTAATATTCATTTTCTTTTAATCAAATTGGTTTATTTCTTTGTCCATTGGACAATAATGGTTAGGGAAAGTATTATCCATTGGATAATAGAAACCCCATTAGTTTATATTAAATGTCTACTTTATTAAAGTACTATGAATAGTAAAAAGTAACTTTTTGATTACTTTAAAGTACCTTTTTGGATTACTTTAATGTTTAATCTCCCTAGCAACCATTATCCATTGGATAATAAAAGTTAGGGTGGTTATTATCCATTGGGTAAAAGGTTCATCTTTCAACTTAGTACATGGGTTGATTAATTTAATATTTTCTTTTAACCCCATGTGCCAAAGTACCAATTATTTTAAAATAAAAGTTGCCAAGTCACTATTGTCCATTGGACAATAGAAGTTAGGGAATTTATTACCCAATGGATAAAGGGGTTAATCTTTCACCAAGTACAAGGATTTTAATAAACTAATCTTTTTCAAAAATCTCATGGGATGATGTACAATATTTTAATGGAGGATTTTAATACCTAAGATTTCTTAGGTAATCTTTTATTATTTTATTGGGATTTTGATCTTCCTAAGATACATGAGTACATGTGTATATACTATACTAGTACTTGGTGATTTTTATTGATTAGTTTAATGGGGAAAATCTTGCCCTTTTAAATCTCCTTTGATCTCTTGTACAAAATATCCATTAATTTAATTGTTTACTTGCATATATATATATATATATGTATATATGTGTACCTTGTGAAAGCAAGAGAGGAGAGAGGGGAGAGAGAGAGAATTCGGCTAGAGAGAGAGAGAGAGAGAGAGAGAGAGGAAGGAAGGAAGGAAGAAGAAGGATTTGGTTGTACCTCCCTTGATCTTTTTGATCTTTCAAATCCTTGGTGTATCTAACTCTCCATTAAACTCCATTGTACTCCTTTGACACCTTGCAATGGTTTGAACCCTTAGATCTTGTACCAATGTCTTCCTTGGCCACCAAGGATCAATCCTAGCCATCCAATTGATCCAAGATCAATTCTTGGTACAAAGTAGCCATGCAAACCTAGGATTTTTCCTTGATTTGTGCTTAAAAGTGGGATTTGATTAGATATACTTCTTGGACACCTTGCAACTTCTTGACCCTTGGATCATGTACCATTTCCATCTCAACCATCCATTTGATCCAAGAATCACACCAAGGACACCATAGCCATGCAACCCTAGGATTCTTGCATTGATCTTCCATGATCTCTTGCCAAGTGTCAAGGTGAGACTTAGAGTGAGAGAGAGGAGAAGGCCAAGGCTCTTGCCTATAAATAGAAGGCCATTCCAAGCCTTTCAAAGCACACCTCAAAGCATTTGCTCTTCCTTCTCTCTAGAAACCATTTTCTGTTTTCTGGGCAGCCACTGTCCCGTCCGAAAATCCCCAGTTTTCTTCTGTTTAGAGTAGTTTTTAGGATCAACTTCCTTCTGAAAAGTTGTAGAGCACTTCGAAACCTTGAAGTTAGGCTCAAGAATCACCCCAATCGGTTAAGAAATGACCAAGATATTGCCATCCGAAGTTCAGTAAAATTTCTGGATTTCCATTTTCTGGACAGCTTACTGTCCTTTGCTTCATCCCCATTTTTCTCCAACCTAGGTTCGTTTCTAGGATTAACTTCCTTCTCGAGAGTTGTAGAGGGTTTAGAGATCTTCGTTCTCGACCCAAGAACGACTCTATTCGGCCAAAGATTGACCGAGTTATTGCCGTCCGAAGTTCAGTCCAGATTCGGGGGAATTTCCACCTAGCTTATTCGGCCCCGACTAGTTTCGGATCAAGGTAGGATATTCTTACCCTATTCCTATGTATACGTAAGATCACGTTATCTTCCATTTCAAAGCAAGTTATCTTTATTTACTTTTCATATCAAGTATTTGTATTTTGATCTTTGCAACGGTTATGAACATGCATAGATTGCTTGAGTTACTTGTGATATATAATAGAGTTGGATGATCTTGTTGGATTACGATGTTGATGTTTACTTTTGTCCTACCACGGAGTCTTTGCATGTAACGAGACACGAGAATCGAGAAAGTAGAAACATGACACCTAGGGTGTGTTTGAAAATGTTGAAATGTGTTGAAAACCGCAATGTGGCCGGACTTGCCCATTGTGTGAGGTGTGTGTGTGTTCCAATGGGAAACCGGAACGGCGGAACCATTGTGAGGGTGTGTGCCAATGGGAACCCGGAGCAGCGGAACCATTGTGCGTTCCCATGGGAACCTGGAGCAGCGGAACCATGGTGAGGTATAGCTTGGTTATCCGCGGAGAGGAGCCAATGCAATTGTGTGCCAATGGGAACCCGGTGCGGCGGAACCATTGTGAGGATACTCGGGAACCCGGAACGGCGGAACCGAGGTTGGGTGTGTATGGCTTGGTTATCCGCGGTACGGAGCCAATGTCAAATGATTTTTGAAAGGCTTGGTTATCCGAGGTACGGAGCCAATGCAAATGTTTTGAAAGGTTGTTTTATAAGTGGAAAAGGAAGACACGGTCTACGATGAGTCGCGTAGGAGAAATCGAGAAATCTTGGACACCCACGTTAGACGATTAAACGAATATGATTATGTGATTGTTAGTTGTAAGGTTGGTGGGTAAGAATTTCCTATTGAGCATTGTAGCTCATGGTGTTACCTTGTGGTGACCCTGGCATATTATATCGGTGGCGACGCTGGTATAATGTGTCAGATCTTGTAGATGATCAAGATGGACCGTTCACTTGGAGGCGTCCGGAGCTGAGGAGCTGGCTAAGATGAAGAAGCAAGTGGTGATGTAGTTAGGAAACCTTAGTTTCCTTTTTGTTGAATAATTGTACCTCTTTGAAGTATTTATAATGTAATAAACTCTTTTTATTATGTAATAAATGCTTCATTAACGTACCCTGATTTTGGGGGCGTTACAGTGATGGAATCACTTTGTGTAACTTGACCGTTCAATTGACCTTGTCGACTCAAGTAATTGAGGCCCAACAATAGGATGAAGAAGCGAAGGAATTTTGCACCAAACTCCTTAGTGGAAATGCTCAAGAAGTGTGGATGATTCATGCCAATCAAGATTTGTGATACCAAGGAGAATTGTTCGTACCCATTTTGTGTCAGAAAGAAATTTTGAGGGAATTTCACCATTCACTGCTAGCTGTGCATCCGGGAGGAACGAAAATATATCACGACCTGCGTAAACAATTTTGGTGGCCTTGAATGAAGAGAGATGTCATTATTTTCGTGTCTAAATGCCTTACATTCCAACAAGTGAAAGCCGAATATCAACGACTTGCGGGAGAGTTTCCACCGTTACTTATGGCCAAGTGGAAGTGGGAGAATGTGACTGGATTTCGTTATCGGTTTACCGAGATCACTGAGGGGGCATGATGCCATGTGGGTGATAGTCGATCAATTGACGAAGTCAGTGCATTTCTTACCGATTCAGGTTAAGGATTCGATTGATATGCTTAGTCGTTTATACATCTGCGAGATTATCTGTCTTCATGGGATTCCTATTTCTATCATGTCATATCGAGTTCCACAATTTACCGCACGCTTTTGGCAAAGTCTACAGGCCACTCTTAGCACTACCTTATTGTTTAGCATCGCATATCACCCTCAAATAGATGGGCAATTCGAGAGAACGATCCAAATTTTAGAAGATATGCTTCAGGCTTGTGTTATGAATTTTTGGGGTAATTGGGAGGATGACCTACCATTAGTCGAATTCGTGTACCACAATAGCTACCAATCTAGTATCGAGATGACACCATATGAAGCTTTGTATGGGAGACCATGTCGATCACCCGTATGTTGGACCAAGTTGGGAGAGGATACATTGGTTGGGCCGAAATTGATCCAAGAAACTTCCAAGTGTAGGGAGGTATTCCTAAATAGGCTAAAAAAGAGCCCAAACAAGTGGTATTCCTAGAAGGCGGTGGGCAGTGAAAAGGTCCGATGACATGAGGAGTCATTGGACCAAGCAATCAGTATGGCAAATAAAGACCAAGGACATGGGAAGTCATTGGTCCAAGTAGTCTATTCGGCAATGAGAAGGCTGAACAAAGCAAGAATTCTTAAGAGAGGAGGTGATACAACAAAAAGAGTATTCTAGAAGGATCCAAAACAATAATATTCTAAAAGGAATAAGATCTCAAGAAAATAGGATATAGGGAAGATACCCAACGGGAATGGGATGTTCGGCGAGCCATGGAAAAGAGTCTTAAAAGGACTAGAGCAATAAATAGATAAGGGAATGAGAATGCAGAGGATCCTGGATTTTCTATACGTGATAGGAAACCTAGGGCAACAAGGACGCTTAGGCAGCAAGCACACGTTTGCCTATATAGTCAAGGTCAAACTTAGAGGTGAAAGTTACGCAATACATTGTATTCTTATGATTCTCTTATTGATAATTAGGGTTTATACCAGTATGTTATACTAACTTAGGTATCGGAGGGCCTTTGCCACCAGAGGCAAAGGTGCGCTCACCCTTGTCAGTTTTGCAGATTAGGGTTCCGACGATGAACTAGGGTTTCGATCAAGAGACACGAGTAGCCATTATAATCTTGTGCTGTTCTAAGCATTTTTCGTTTTTGTGCTTTTACAATTGGCACCGTCTATGGGAAACGAAATATTTCTCTTTGAAAAATGACCATGGTGGGAGAAGATCCAAAGACACTGCTTGACCCAAAGAACCTGCTACGTGGGGCAGGAGATAAGTCCCCATCAGGCGCTCTGAGAAAGTCCGAAGGCGGACATGGGAAGAAGACGGCGGGCAAAAGCAACACCCTTACCATCCTGGATGGCTCCAAGAATTGGGAGGGCAGGATGGCCATAGGGTCCACACGAAGGAGTAAATCCCATCGTGATGGGGAGTTAGTTGTACACTCAAAAAGTGTGCACAATAGTGTGTAGACACCCTATTCTGGACCATCCGGATAATGTTAATTTACGGTCTTTTTATCCCCAATGATGATTAAGGTCAAGAATATTCCGAGGTCGATGGTGTGTTTGAGCTTTGAGCGTTCCGAACCTCATTCAAACCCTTCCAAACACCATTTCAAACCCTTCAAGCCATAGCCAAATGGCCTTAGCAAAACCAAACTTGCTTACGCCAGCACTGTGTTGGCGTGCGCCAGTAAACTGCCACGTGTCGGTCATTGACCATTGACTCAGTTATATCTAGCGCACGAACGTTATGTCTTGGCATACGCCAGTCAAATCTAGTCAAAGCATCACTATTCAACCACGTGCTTGAGATTTTTGTGGCCACTCAGTACACTCTACAGTTCCCCTGATGATTACACTCGGCTGGCCCGTCCCCCTCTCTCACATACATCCCCCATCAAGCCTAGTCCCATGCATTCAATGCATGAGAGGCTCTTCCTTAACTCAACCAACCCTCCTAACCCAACTGACCACCCCTCTCTGCAGTCCATCTCTCCTCTATAAATGCACCCCTTGCATTCATTTGCAAGGGGTTAACCACATTAAGAGTTATAAGTCTCCTCTTTTTCCTTGTTCTCTCTCTACTCTTCCATTGAAAGGAGAACACGAGGAGTCCTCCCGCACACACCCCACTGTCATTCCTTCATCATCTTACCTTCATCTTCAACCTCAAAGCTCATACATCTCACCATCAAGCCTTAACTAAAGGTATACCACCTTTGTGTAGTTTTCTGTTTCTGACCCCTGAGGGGAACCAGAAAGGTCCGGGCTGGTAATCAATACCAGTCCTGGCCTTAAAGCTGGTAAAATGTAAAGGTCGTGCGTATTGACAAATGGCGCATGCCAATACATCAAGCCGTACGCCAGTCATAGCAATACGTGCATACTGGCGTGGGGATCGTTGATCACCTATCTATTGCTTACATTTTATTTTTATCACCTTGTTGCATGCTAAAAACCAGGCTATTGCTTTTTGTACTTTGGAACTACTTAGTTGTAGTGTTCAATACTTGCTTTTTACCTATTTTATAAGGCCTTCTGGGATCTTTCTGGTCAAGTTCCAGAGCCCAGATGATGCAAAGCCAAGCACTAGGCAAAAGGATGAAACCGGCGTACGGTCTCCTACGACTGGCGTACGATTGTCATACCAAGATCCAGTGACTGGCCCTTGCATCTCAGCTTAATCTTGGCCTTTTGTTATTTCCCCACTCTATTTATGGGGTTTCATATCTATTTTCATGGCTTCAAGCCATTTCATATGTCTGTAACTATATATATGCTGCAATATTAACTGTGTGGTTTGTCCTGTGTGTGCGCTGTTCCGATCCTTTCCAGAGCCCAGAGGGTTACAAACAAAGATTGTGAGCCCATGATAAGTGACGTACGCCAGTCAGGAAGTGGCGTGTGCAGGTCATATTAGTATGCAGTGGCCCAGCCAGTGTGTTGCCTATTCACATCCCTTCGGATCAGCATGCTCCAATTTATTCAAATTGCTCACGGTACTTGTTCTCAATCTATATTTATTATTGCAAGCAAAATCATCTCCATAAGCATTTTATCACATAAATGCAACGTGTCACAATTTTAATCCCCATTAACTGTTCTTCCGCCCTAACTGGCTAAAAAGTGATTAATGAGAGAAAAGCACAAATGTTTTATAAAATGCCTGAGTAGAGACCGATCTCCGGATTGGGTGAGACCGTGCCATAAAACCCTTCCCTCTCGTAACCTGGCTCCCGAACCTCAAATATCGAAGGTGATGACGGACCAGTCTACGCCTTTTCAAACTTAAACAATGTAGCAAAACGTTTCAAGTTCGGTTCCTTGGGTGTTTCATCGCTAAAACTCGAGTCGCGACTCTGCATCAAAATGTTTCACCGTGCTTTTCCAAAGAGGGCCGCACCCAAATTTTTCATAAATAAAAATTTTCAGGGCGGGTGCCCATAGTGGCGACTCTGCTGGGGACCATTGCATTGATTTATATTTGGCGATTAATACATGAATGAACAAATTTTCAAAAGTCTGTCAAAACAGCACGCTCCGCGCTGCTGAAGAACGGAATGGAAACGTAACAGGATCCCAGCATCCGACCAATCCGAACTGGGGCTTTTACTATTATTCAGTTGTATAGTTTTCTCCAAGTATTGATTAATAAAAGTGGGCCAAGCTTAAAAAAGGCATTTTTTTTCCAAAACCTTGTGTTTCTTTCTTATTTGATCATTCTTCGGCATGCTTCATTTGCATCGATATTGGCTAGCCGCATTGAGGTGTTTTGGGTAACCGGCACAATTTACTGGAGCCCAGGGTCCTCGAATGCCCAACAACCATGGACAATGATGAGTCATAATACCGTTTGACTATTGCTTTGCTACACGCATTACAATAGAAGGTATACCGCGGCTCTAGTCAGAGGAACCCCTTTAAACCAAAACCAGCCTCTTCATGCGTACAAAGCACTAGAACCTTCCAACCTAAGACAAGAACCTGTAGGGTAGGATTACCTGCATTTAACCCCCATAAACTGTCTATGTGTTATTGCTTTCCCTATCGCATGCCTGTACATACATTCATCCGTTTTGCGTAGGAGCATGTCAAGGCGGCTTTTAAGTTGGCTTTTTAGTTCGTCTTATGACTAATAGGACGTTGTCTTGAACCGATGAAGAGTCGTGCATCCCGAGGGTGCACGTTGACAAAATTCAAAATCCTGTGGTCGACAAAAAACTTTGTGAAAAATCTATGCTTTCTAATACCTTGCCTGAACCCAGTTGAAGTTTCAAACAGAAAACTAGGAACAACAGAAAGGATGTTGTGATGTTTGCACCATCCCGATTAAAAGTGCTAATCACTCACACCGCTTAGGCTCCGACACAGTGCTGCTTACGCCACCTTGGTTATGGTATCACGACGTCTACACCAAGTTCCAAACTCCAGCGTTGAAACTTCGAAGGGAATAGCCAAGTCTTAGGTTGTTTTGTCATCTCTTAGTGATAGTCGATCCAATCGAGGATACATCCCTCGAAAAGAAATCCGAGGACTCAGACAGCGTCTGAATGTCAGGAGTCGAACTCTCTGTAGTTCTAGAGTCTAGGAGGACACCGACGACGTTGACATGCGCATTTTCCATTTTCCTCAATCCTTTAAAATAAACTGTTGCAGGCTGTCACTGAGCTCTTATACTTTACTGTCTAGCTGCATCATGGGAATCTCCAAGATCAAGCGCCAAACCTACTTGGGAACGTCCATCGGGTCTGTCTGAGGATTTGTTTGGGGGTTTGCTTTTCGATTCATCGCAACGGAAGCTCAGGCCTATACTCTGTCAAGGGAGGACTCACTGCCGACTACTCCGCACTAATCTCCTCCATCCTCTCCATCTCCACTTATGAAGCTGGTCAAGATAGAAAGCCTGGACATGGCAAAAACTCTGCCGCCGAATCTTGCTACGATTCTGGCAGATCTCCAATACAACTTGGCCATCATGAAACAAAGGGCTGACCAAGCCGATACGTCCATGGCCAACCTGCAGGCCCTAATTGAAGAAAGGCTCCCAGCTGGAAGGGCTGGTGGTGAAAGACAAGAGCGCGAGCATACAGCCGAAGAAATCCCTTTGGTTGAACATCCCGTCGCGAATCCAAAAATGGCTACTTTGATCGCCAAGATGGCAAAACTTGAGGAAACCATCTCTAAGTCTGAAAAGATTAGTGCAGGAGGTTTGGACATGGACCATCTCTGCCCATTCTCAAATGCTAGGCTGCCAGAAAGGTTCAAAATGCCAGACTTTGCGAAGTTCGATGGAACGGGTGACCCAAAGACGCACCTTTTGGCTTATCACGGTGCCATGTAGCTGCATGGGGTTGAGGAGGAAGCAATGACTCAGTTGTTCCTGCAGACTTTTAGCTGGCCCTGCCTTTCAGTGGTTCTTGTCTCTCGACATCTCCAAGCGCCGCACGTGGGAGGATATTGGTGCAGCTTTCAACGCCCAGTACAGTTACAATACCCAGCTCAAGATGACCACTCGAGAGTTGGAGTGGACTAAAATAAATGCAAAGGAGTCTTTTGCGGACTTTATCAAAAGGTGGAGGGCAAAGGCAGCTATTATGACCGATCGACCGAGTGAGAAGGATCAGATCCGTATCATCTCCCGTAATTTGCAGCCGGATTTTGCCAAAAATCTTGTACTGCTTCAAGGAGCCAATTTCAACACCTTCTTTGAGTCTGGTCTTGCCATTGAGGAAGCACTCCAAACTGGGGTTCTGCCGCGAAGCGACACTCCTTCCTCCACCTCAGGATCAAAATCCAGGCCTCGTGCTTACATAGGGAGCAGCACTGCCCTGTTCGGCGGCAGCAACTTCGCCAATGCAACATCTGCCAGCAATAATGCCACTCAGGATTCCAACCACATCGCTGATGTCAATCAGGTGCAAGCTCCTCCAAAGCCCCGAAACCAAAACCAACCCCGGAACTTTACCAAATTCGAGGCTCCACTTTCCACGGTGTTGGAGAGGTTAGTCAAATCCGGCCATCTCAGGCCATTGGCTCCAACCCGGCTTCCTCAGAATCCATCTCCTAGCCACAATCCAAATGCCTTTTGTGCCTATCATCAGATGCCCGGCCATTACACTGATTCTTGCTATCGCCTCTGTCATTGGATACAATACTTGGTGGACAATGGTACCCTTCCAACTCCCCCTAAACCTAATGTAATCACCAACTCCATGCCACAGCACAACAATAACCCTCAGGTTAACCAAATAACCATGGCCTCCACTATAATCCAGCGCAGCTTCACCATATTCAACTCCACTGACCATATAGCCCCAGAACACTACCCCACACCCACTGTAACCTTCCTGGAAGACTTCAGCGTCAACAGGCTGGCAGTTGGCTGGGACATGGAAGACATGGCGAAAGAATGGGAAAAGCTCGCCAATGATTGGAACGAGTGCTATCATATGGATTTTCCTCAGGATCTAGTAGTCAACCAAGAACAGTTAAATCAGTGGGAGGAAGAGTGGAATACAACACGAGCAGATCCGCTGGATGGTCTATCATTGTTCATGCTTTTCTACCAACCAGAGCCAGCCATGCTTGAAAGAGAGGATGAGGAATACGTATGGGATCCCGAGCCCAATGTTGCACAGCTAGCCAGGAATCAGAATTCCAATATGGAGAAAGCTGGCACCAATAATGGCGTAGATGAACGATACTTGGCACTCTATGTCGAAAAGGAATTTGTTCCTGATGAGTCTCGCCAGCTGGGGGCTTTCCTGCCTATAATCGATGCACTCTCGGATGCCGTTCACGAATACGACCTCGGGATCAATCCAACCGTCAACATTGTTCCTTTGGGGCAACCGCGTCCATTGGTGGCTCCAAACGAAGACTGTTCGATCATGGTCTTAAATGCACCGCCTGATGACCTGTGAGAGGTGGATGAGATCATCGACCTCAAAAAAAACCCACTACCGACTGATTTTTGGGAAAATGACAAGGTTGTCGACATGAATGTCGGGGATGAGATCTGGACTGTCAACACTGCTCTGGTGGATGGAGGTTTCTAGGATGTGCCGTTCGTCACCAACCCGGGGACACCTTTTGAGGAAGCTGCTACTCAGGATTCGGCTTTCTGGGATGGACTAGTGATGAATGATCTGGAATGGGATACAGCTCTGGGGCAGGGTTCAGCAGGAACAGTTGCATCAGTCGACAAGGGGAAGCGCAAGTTGGAAGCGGTGCCTGCCGATTTCTGGGATTTTGTGGACACGTCTTCCTGGTGGGATGTTGCAAATGTTACGAGGAGCGGCTGAGTCTTTTAGCCACCAAATTTGTCGGCCGAAAGTTTGTCCAATCCTGCTGATCAAAGGCCCGTCATCCCCTCCGCTCAAAAGAACACTTCGGTCATCCCTAGTGGAATACTGGAGGAGGATGTCATTCAAAAGCAGCTCGAGAGGATCCCTGCCACTGTCTTTGTTTGGGGTCTGATATCATCATCAAAGGAGCATCGAGAAAGGTTGTCCGCAGCACTAGCCCGACTCACTATGTCAACAGACATCACCCCTGAAGCCATGATCACCCTGGTTTTGCCATTGCTCTCTAAACACTCTGTTACTTTCACCAAAAAGGACTTGCCTATCGATCGGATTGCTCATAATCGCCCGTTGCACATTACCATCAAATGTAAGGGACACTGGGTGCCAACCGTGTTGATTGACAACGGATCCGCGATCAATGTATGCCCAATGAGGGTTGCTTACCGTCTAGCGCTCACCAAGAATGATCTCACGCCTTCAAGCCTGGCGGTCAAGGCTTATGACAATACACATCATGTGGTAGAAGGGACTTTAGTGCTCAAGCTCAATGCCGAGGGTTTTGAAATGGATGTAGAATTTCATGTGGTCGACATCCCCGTTACTTTCAATCTGCTGCTAGGAAGGCCTTGGTTGCACAGGTCGAACATCATGGCTGTACCCTCGACCCTCCACCAAAAAGTCATGCTGGGGCTTCCTATTGGGACCTTAACCATCTGTGGAAACTCTGGGATCTGCCCACTCAAGGATGATGGGACACCTGTTTTGGGGATTATGCATAGAGAAGAAGACTCGGATTTTGGAGGATTCTCTTTTGACACAATCGGCTCAGTCCTAGCCATCGCCATGGATGACAACTTCATCATCAGCTCAGTTGCTCTCGAAATCATGAGAAAGATGTCATTCATGCCTGGCTTAGGGCTCGGGATTAACTAGCAAGGGATCGTTGAATTCCCTATCTTTCCCTTTACCGAAGACCGCTTTGGCCTGGGATACACTCCCCCTGCCAAAAAGGCCAAACTAGGGAAAGGTATAGGAAAACTTTGAACCCTTTATGGAAACCCGGATAGCTATTTCATCCGTGAAATAGAAGGCATTGCTTATCTAGGATAGGCTGAACCATTCTGGGATCCAGTGACCGGGACTTGGTTGCTGGGCTTCGAGATCTTCGCTGTAAACACTTGGTCTGACGATGAGGAGGAAATAGCAAAGGAAAAGCTTGCTATGAAGGAATTCAAGGTGCAGCTGGTCAAGATCAAGGAGCGAGCTGACTAGTTGAGGACTTTTGATCAGGGGAGCTTGGAGATGCTGTTCTCCCAAGTAGGTTTGGTTTGCAAGGAAGAAGAGGCTGAAGTGCTGATGCTTGAGCTCGATTCTCCAGATGTTCTTGAGGATCCAACTTCCCTCATCGTCGAAGCAAAGGGTAGTATTAATAACTGTATTTTTACTCCCCATTTGACATGCATTGATGATATATCTGAATTTGACATAGAGTCTGTCGAGTCTAAGTCTAGCTCAGAGTCGGAGTATGTGCCTCTCGGCCCTCCACGTCATAGCTTTTATTTTGAGTTTGAGTTGACTGTACTTGGCAACGCCTCTGGGTTTTATGAAATGCATGATCCTACTTCTGACTACTTTGCTGACTTTTACATAAACTGTGTCTACCCCGACGATGAAGGAATCGACTTCGACTGGAACATTCCGGTCGAGTTGCGTTGCCTCATCGAAAAGGAAGACAAAAGGCATGCTCAGCCTCTAAAAGAAGAAGTAATTTCAATAAATTTGAAAAATGAGGACGATTCCCCATATGATGCAAATTGGTTCCAATCTGTCCCTGGAAAACCACGCTGGTATAGTCGAAATGCTCAAGGAATACTGCGAGGTTTTAGCTTGGTCTCACGCAGATATGCCTGGTATAGATCCTGAAATAGTGTAGCACCGAATCCCGTTAATGCCAGGGGCTGCTCCTGTCAAACAGAAGCTTCGCAGAATGAGGTCGGACTGGGTTCAGAAGATCAAGGAGGAGGTCACCAAGTAGATTGATGCATGGTTCTTGAGGGTTGCCAAATATCCCCAATGGGTTGCTAACATTGTGCCCGTTCTTAAGAAAGATGGGAGAATCCGAGTTTGTGTTGACTTTAAGGACTTGAACAAAGCAAGCCCAAAAGATAGTTTTCCCTTGCCACATATCGACATGCTTGTGGACAACACGAGGGGGCATGCTTTGCTCTCGTTTGTCGATGGATTCATGGGATACAACCAGATTTTCATGGCTTCAGAGGATCAGGAGAAGACAACGTTCATCACTGAATGGGGGACTTACTGTTATGTAAAGATGCCATTCGGATTAAAGAATGCTGGATGTACCTTTCAAAGGGCACAGACCACCCTGTTTCATGATTTCATCCACAAGACAGTCGAGGTGTATGTTGACGACATGATTGTAAAAGCGAAAGAGGGAAAGGACTACCTTCCTTCACTCAGATAGTTTCTCGAAAGGCTTCGCAAGTACAATGTGCGGCTCAATCCGCAGAAGTGCACGTTTGGGGTTGCAGCGGGTAAGATGTTGGGATTTCTGATTACCAAGAGGGGGATCAAGGTAGACCCATCCAAGATCAAGGTGATTCTGGAGATGGAACCCCTACAGTCTGAAAAGGGAGTACGGAGTTTTCTGGGAAAGGTTCAATTCATCAGCAGGCTCATCGCCAAGCTCACTCCAACTTGAGAGCCATTGTTTCGATTGCTCAAGAAAAATGTCCCGTTCGAATGGACAGATAAGTGCCAGGCCGCCTTCGAGTCCATTTAGAGGTACTTGCAGAACCGTCCGGTATTAATGCCGCCTACGCCAGGCCAACCTTTGATTCTATACTTATTCGTGACTCCAATGGCTATGGGATGTTTGCTAGCACAAGAAGGGGAAAACAGAGCCGAGAAAGCCATTTATTATCTGAGCAAGAAAATGGCAGGATGTGAGGAACGCTATACCCCTTTGGAGAAGACATGTTGGGCGCTATTTTGGGCTACTAAAAAGCTTAGACACTACATGCTAGCCTATTCGGTGAAGCTGTTTTCTCGGATGGACCCTATCAAATATCTATTCGAGAAGCTAGCACTCACCCATAAGCTAGCACGTTGGTTGCTTCTGCTGGCTGAGTTCGACCTCTAACATGTCACAAGAAAGTCAGTAAAAGGCCGTGCTGTGGCGGAATTTCTGGCTGATCACCCGGTTGAAGGGCCAGAGGATGCAGATTTCACTTTTCCGGATGAGCACGTGCTTACTGTAATCGAGGAAGTATGGACCCTTTATTTTGATGGGGCTGCTAATCAGAAAGGGTTCGAAATTGGGGTGTTGCTAATCACGCCCATCGGTGCTCATATCCCGCTCGCCTTTAAGCTGAATTTCGATGTCACTAATAATCAAGCTGAGTATGAGGCCTGCATCATTGGAATGGAAGCTGCAATTGCTTTGGGGGTCGAGAAACTCGAGGTAATCGGAGATTCAAATTTGGTAGTCTGTCAAGCCAATGGAGACTGGAAGGTTCGTGAGGAAAAGCTGAAGCCTTATCACCAAGAGTTGGAAGAGCTGATTCCTCGCTTCAATAAGGTGACTTTCACCCATATTCCACACTTGAAGAAAAAGTTCGCCGATGCTTTGGGGACTTTAGCTTCAATGATCGAACTTCCGATAGGAGTTAAGATGCGGCCAAATATGATCGAACAGAGGGACTTGCCCGCTTATGAATATATCAACGCCATCGATAATGTCGTTGATGGCCTACCCTGGTACCATGACATCTAGAACTTTGTGGAGCGAGGAGAGTTTCCCACCAGGGCTACCAAGGATCAGATCGCCTTGCAACGTTTGGCTGCCCAGTACATCATTTGCGGGGGAAAACTTTATCGAAGGTCTCACTGCGGAATGCACAAACTGTGTGTAAGTGGTGCCGAAGCGACAAGGATAATAAAGGAGATTCACGAAGGAGTTTGCGGTCCTCACATGAGTGATGTCATGCTTGCAAGGAAAATCCTTAGACAGGGTTATTATTGGTCTACAATGGGGTCGCAGTGTATTGACTACGTGCGGCGTTATTACAAATGTCAAATTCATGCTAACCTGCAGCATGTTCCTCCGTCTAAGCAGTATGGAATGACCTCGCCTTGGCCTTTCTTGGTATGGGGCATCAATGTTATCGGAATGATCAGACCCTCTACTTCAAATGGCCACAAGTTTATACCGGTAGCAATCGATTATTTCACTAAGTGGGTTGAAGCTGAATCTTACAAAACCCTGACAACGGTTCAAATTGTGCAGTTTATTCGAAAGAACATCATCTACCAGTATGGTGTTCCTTAGGCTTTTGTGTCAGACAACGGAAGTCATTTCAAAGGTAGGGTTCTGGAGTTATTCGAGGAGTTTAAAATCGAGATCCACCATTCCACGACCTATCGTCCGCAAACAAATGGAGCAGTCGAAGCCGCAAACAAAAATGTCGAGATGATTATCAAGAAAACCACTGAATCTGCAAGGGATTGGCACAAACTACTACCTTTGGCACTCTGGGGGTACCGAACATCAATCCGCACTTCCACAGGTGCAACTCCATTTTCCTTGGTCTATTGAATGGAGGCAGTACTTCCCATCGAGCTTGAGATTCCATCTCTGAGGATCATGCTTGAAAGTGGTCTTGAGGAAGCTGAGTGGCTGAGTGGAAGGTTTGTCAAGCTCATGTTGTTTGATGAGAGAAAGCTCTTCACTTTGTATCATGTTCAAGGGTATCAGCGTCGAATTGCCCGAGCATTTAATAAGAAGATGAAGTCTAGAGGTTTGGTCGAAGGGGACATGGTTACAGAGGAGATTTGGGCTCCGGTGTTCGATCCTCACGGGAAATTCCGGCCGAAGCGTTTCGGGCCGTACATCATCAAAACCATCCTATCTAGGGGTGCTACCAAGCTCATTGATCTGGATGGAAATGAATTCAACACTCTAGTCAAGCTCAAGCGCTATTATCCATGAGAGATGCTCGTTGGGCTGAAACCTACAAGGGTGGGCAGTTCTAAGCAAAAGTTAGAGTAACCTACTAGACCGAAAACCTAAGGAGACGGTCTAGGCAAAAATAAATAGGCAAAAGTCGAAAGCTCGCTAGACCGAAAACCTGATAAGGCGGTTCTAAGCAAAAGTTAGAGCATAAAAAGGAAAGGTAAAATACACGAGCGAACCTTTGCCTGAACTATGTTCTGACCTGATTCCCTTCAAAGGGATATGTAGGCAGTCTCACCTTGAGACCCGGTCATATTCTATCAAGTCGATCCATGGTTTGACATTTTGGGTTCACATCAAAAGCTAAAAAGTGCCAAGAGCAAGTCGAAGCTGCATTGGAGAATCAGAAGGGGAAAACCCTTCATCTTTCAACTTTATTGCAAATCATTATTTCTAATACACAAGCTGAGCATAAAAGCCTTAAAATAAGTGAAGCATGAAAAATAGAACAAAATGCTTGAGAAGCCTAACGGCTCACAGCTTATTCTAAGCACAGCAAAGTGGTTCGGAGTCAGTTAATATTCTCTCTTGCATGCACATCTGCTCTCAGCCACTGTCTATATTGATTTCTCAGCCTCAGGGTGAAGTCCGGCATTTCTGCCTGGAGGACCCTAAGGCCCTAGCGCCTCTGATTGCCGTTGAGTGTCTGAGCATTGAAGTTGGGGACGTGGAAATTCCCATTACTGATGCGGTTGTTCTCTTATGGAGCACTCAGCTGTCGAAGAATGTGACCAGGAATGTAAAAGGTGAAGCTGGTCAGCCCTGCAATAACCATCCTGTCAAAACCATCAGAATGGACAGCCATGTCCGGAAGGTCCAGCCAGGGGCACCTCCAGACAATCTCATCAGGATGCAACTGCTGCATCAATTCAAACTAGCCCGCTACGTCCAAATCAAGGTACCGCATCTCCTTATGATGAATCCTCTTTGGGAACAAGTTTCAGCCTGCTATTGGTGGGAGCAGTAGATTCAGCTTGTCCGATAACCATAGCTATGTGAGTGAAAAGACAAGTCAGAAGTCAGATAAAGCCTGAGTGAAAAGACAAGTAAGGAACTAAGGAGTAGCCTAAGCCGAGTGTCGAGGTAAAACGAGAACGTGTGAAAAGCCAGAAAAAGGTGAGCTGAGTGAGGTTACTTGGAGCAAAAGTGGACTTCCACTGAAGACAGCCGACTGGCTTGTGCATACCAAATCAAAACCTAAGAGTGTCTCTGCTAAGACTAAAAGGATTACGTTCCTGCATGTTCCCATCTGAGCAGCCACAGTCACGAGTAGGGGACTGACCCGTCCGTCAGAAGGCACAAGCAGGTATGTAGCTAGCAGGTAGATCACTAAGGCGAAGCGGCGCCGGGCTTGCACGGTTTCACTGTCCAAGTCGCCTTCTGGTCTGTACCTTTCAATCAGACGCATGATGTTCACCTGGCCACCCTCAAGAATAGTGTTTGCCAAACCTCGAGAGATGTTGAGCGAGGTGATCTCTCGAGCGAGGTGGCAAGCAGCCCGGGCATGCTCACTTGATACGGTGGGACAACAAGTGTCGGGGACAAGTAAGTTCGAAGGTACACCTAAAATTCCTCAACGGTCGGGCATATTTTGTCGTCACCAAAGCAAAAGGCAGGGACATCGGGATCCCAGAACTTGAGGGCAGCCCAAAGGAGAGCTGGGCAAAGTGGCACATGTCGGAGGTAGCGGAATGAAGACCATGATATTAGAAATTTAGCCAATCAATGCTCAGAAATTCCGCCAGCCAAGGCCTGAGCAAAGTTAGGAGGGGATTTTCCATGAGAAGGGCTAAAGTAAGCTTAAAGATAGGGGAGGCAATGAAGCTGTGAAGGCCAGAATGCATTCATCCTTGCTTTATAGGCCATGGTATCCGTTCATTCCACATGACTCATGCAAACAACTAGCTAGCATCCAAGGATCATAATAGCAAAGGACTCTGCCTTCTGAGGGCTCAGAAACCGTGTGTAAACCGTGTGGGAACAAAAACAAAGAAATCCCCTGGAAAAGGACAGTAGGTCAGTCAAGTGGGTCTGCATCCCAGATACCTGGCGTATGCCAGTTCTTTACTGGCGTACAGAGCCAAATCCATGGCGTACCCTAGTAAGATTCACCAAAAACCAGTTTGCAGCAGCTACTGCCTCTGCATGGTCATTTTTAGTTCCAGGGCTTGCTTTGGCCAAATGTTGGTTCCTACAGGTCACAAATGATGCATGGGACTGTAGCAAGGCGACGGATTCAAAAAGCCACGCCCAGAGAGGATTTCAGACCTCGGCGGCTCGTTTCAAGTTCAAAATCAAGGATACGGGCGGTCAAAACTCGTTTTAGGGGCTTTCGCCGAGTTTGGTTATGCCGTACACGTCATGTAGGCCTTATGTGACCGTGCAGGGGTGTCGGTTTCAGTCCGGGACATAATCGAGTCATCTTTTGCGTCTTATGTCCATTTTTGCGACATTTCTAGTGTTTGTCGGTCTATTTCTCGCTGCGGGGCATATTTTTCCTCTGGTTCTGTCAATCTGTATAGGTTACTATACATCTGTTTACTCTCTCAAAAGTGTCAGTTTCTCTCGTTTTGGAGGATTTTGAGTTTTGGCCCATTAATACCCAAAATTTCTTTATTTTTGCGTGTTCGGAGGTACGTGTCGTATCCTAGGGCATTTCTGCCCCTTTCTCCTTCGAGCTAGTCCAATTGCAGGCATACACAAGTGTCTCTTGTCAATTCAGATTGTTCATCAATGCATGTTAAACACTGTTGGATGGCTTATTCTTTTCCTTTACCAAAGTTTCATCGAAAGGAAATCAATAAACATGAAATGCAGATATTATATACTATCAAGTCGAATGTTCAAACGCAAAAAGTGGAAATGTATCAAAATGGCACAACGGCCCGAGCAAAACCAATATGTACTGAGCGCACTCGCCCGAGAATCAAGAGGCACGCAGGCTTCATCTCAAAATGTCGAGTATCAAGTATCTTAGTATCAAAGGCAGCAAAGTAGACAGAGGCTTAGTAATAGTCATCAGTCATCAAAAAGGTCCTCGAGGTCATCATCATCGTCGTCATCCTCCACCTCCCTGGGATCCATCCGAAACCTAGGATCGCTAGCAGAGTTAGAGCCGCTGCTGAAGGACGTTTGCTCTTCTTCTTCTTCTTCTGCCTCCCTTCTTTTCTTCTGCTATGGTCCTTCAGTAGGCCTCTTTTGAGCCAGCCACTTCCTCAGTTCCTGACGGAACTGTGGCTCGTCGCTAGTGGAGACTATATCCACTCCCCTTTGTGCGCTCTCCGCTGGTCGTGAGGTGCCTGGCGCCACTTTCTTTTGTGGAGGAGGCCGCACGCTCTTCCTCCTAGGAGCCGCCCTAGCCTGTCCCTACATTTTCATTTAATCATTATACAGTGTGCATTTTGTACATATTGAAATGCTGAGTGCAGGAAATATTGAAAGCAATCCTACCAAAGGCAGAATGGAAAAATAATACCTGGGGTTGCACAGCAGGAGCTGGAACTGGCGGTGGGTAGTGCAACTGCAAAGAAGCACCGCCTGCTATCTTGTGAAACTCCTTCTCCATAGCCTTCATCAAGCGCACTACCTCTCGTACCCATTCCATCGAGGCCTGTGTTACAGATTTGTCGAAATCGGAATGCAAGCCAGATATACATGCCAATTATGAAGTAAGGGAAAGTGCAAAGGATGAAAGAGCATTATACCAGTCCTATGATCTCTGCTGGCTCTGTCCTGGTGGGCTCAAACTGAACGGTGGCCTCCTCTCCTTGAGCATCCCGCACTGCTAGCGCCCAAGAAAGTCGAGGAAGGCCGGTCACCGTAGCATATCCACTCCTCTCTCACGGGCGAGAAGTCCTGCTGCTCCGGCCTCATCTCTCCTCTCCAGGCTCCAGGGCCTCGCTCTCCATGGCTTTAAGCTCCATTACTTTGAGTGGCCTCGCCAAGTACTGCCTCTGGTAAACGGCATAGTTCTGCTCAGGCCTCAAGAAAGTTGCCAGGGTCGTAGGAACGGTAAAGCGCTGCAACTCAGCAAAGTATACTGGCCTGTGTGTGAAGCACGAGGCGGAAGTGGCCCAGGCGTGACAAAACTCAGACGAGTCAAGGGACTGGCGTGTCACCCGGTCGCCCAAGTACCATTGCCACCCGAAGGTCGACTTCAGAAGGACGCGGCTCACAGCCACCACTCTACCCTATGCAAGGTACTCAGGCTTAGCCTCCAAATTTCTCCATGGATCCCATTCCACCTGCGAAGCAAGCAACAACCGCGAAGCAAACAGTTGGTCAGCGACAGCATTAAATCGGTTCAAAGGCAGTGATAAGCAATAGAGGTTGTGTTTTACCTGAGTACCCAATAGCTCATCAAGGTATGCCCGGAAAGCACGGAAGCTCCTTCTCGACTTCTTCTTGCCCTTGAACAACGGCCCCCATATCATGGCACGTGGAAGCATCCTCAGGTCTAGGCACTTGTTCTTCGGAGGGTACATCTTCAGCACCTCGTAAGCCCATAGCTGCAAGTTTCAAACAATCAAAGCATCAGTACAATAGTCATAATTCAAAGGAAGGAAGAATGCATGAAAGTTAAACTATGGGTGTTATTTCTTACCTCCCACACCCTCCAGTACCCGGCGATCGCCTTCTTGCCTCGTGAGAACTCGGCCATGAAGCCATAGCAGGCTCCCAGTCTAGCTCCTCCCCAATCGTATCTAGCGGCTATGCGTAGGTCATAGAGGGCCGGCAAGTAAGTCAAGTGCACCATGGCCCGCTTGTTACGATACAGCGTGGCCCCGAACAAGTACAGTAAATAGGCACTCGCCATTTGCTCCTCCTCTCGCTCTGTGGTTAGAACCCGACCCTTCAGGTACCTGTGGAACTGGTCATATGGAACTATCTCTGAACTACCCTTTGGCTCTCATCCCAAGAAACACTTCAGCGCCTCAGAGTCGCCGTGAATCCCTGAGTCAAACAGGATTGGGTCTCCCCCCTACCCTCAGACCGGTCAGAGCTGCGAAGTCTGCCGGAGTCACCGTCATCTCCCCGATCGGAAAGTGGAAGGTGTTGGATGAATCCCACCACCTCTCGGCTAGCGCCGTGAGCAGAGCATGGTCGCTCTTTGTCGCCGCCAAGGTAAGGATGAATGGCCTGAACCCTACAGTGTCAACCAAAGCCCTGACCCGCTCAGGCAGCTCTCTGTACAGCTCCAGCGAACTCGCGGGACCACCGTCCCCCCGCGTGCTAGCTGCTCCTCTCTGCATGTCATAAAGGCAAGAACAGGAAATGGTGCATTAGTATGTATGATTCAAGTATAAACAAGATTTTTGATTCAAGCTTGAATCAAGGTATGGGCATAACATGGGTTGATTCAGGCATCTAAGGCATTCCACTCAATCAAATTATCTTCTCAAGGAACGTTATTCAGTCGAATCAGGCAAGTATGGCATTTTATTAGTCGAATTCATGTTCCATGGTTACAATTATCAGTCGAGGCTACCTACGGGTCGATTCAAGTTCATTATCAATGATTTTCATCGTGATTCTAAGCATTCTACAGTCAATTTCAATTACTCTTTTAGGATTTCTATCTGTCGAAACGAGTTTCAAATTACAAGTGCCACTATATTATCAAGATCAATCCAAAGTTCAAGGTACATACATAGCAAGTCACATGCAGATACAACAATACAGAATTGAAAGCTAAGGCAAGTTCGTAGATATACCTTAGCCCAAGTCATGAACAAGTGCCTCTCGGGATCTCTCAGAATGAGCTTGGCGTCATAGTTGTCTTGTCGAGGCACGTAGCTCTCCACCCCGGACGATACAAATAGGCGTGGCTCTGGTGGGACATAGACCTCCGCTACAAACTCAGCACGGGGTGCCTCCCGTATGGACTCTGCCAGTGTCACCACACGTTCATGAGCTCGGCCCCCCTCCTCCTAGGCTTGCTCGGCTGCCTTGGCCTCTCGCACAAAGGCCTCCTCCTCAACTTTAGCCCCCTCGGCCTTGGCTCTCAGGCGCTCCTCCTCATGAGCATGCGCTATCTACCTCTGTCTATCCTCCCAGGCCGCTACAATTGCCGACACTAACTCGGATTCTCTTGAAGCAACCGACCAAGTTCCTCCTTAGACACGAACTCCGCAAAGGCCCTGCGCGTAATGGGTATATGCCCCGAAGACCCTGCGACTGGCCTGAACTTAGCTGCCTCCACGGGTGCCCCTCCGAAAACCTCCTCCACAACCACCGGGTCCTTACCCCTTACCGAATCCCTCCTTGATGTCCCCAACCGGTCACCATCATCATCATCACCACCGCTGCCATGGTCGCCGCCACTGGCCCCGACCGAGCCCATGCCCATCACCACCAGGCCTTGTACCCTGCTTTGGAAGTCCAATCGTTGAACTCGTGGGCCCCCTGTATCAACGATGGCCCATCACCGTCACCGACCCCCACTGCATGGCCACCATTACCACCGTCGCTGCTTGTATCTTCTGCACCAGTGCTCGACGAAGCCCTTACCGTCGATTGATCGTCGATTCGAGCCCCGATCGCCTCGTTTTCCCTCCTTGGCCGAACCTCGTCACCTCCCCTTCCACCATTGCCGTCGCTAGCCTTCGCCATAATGATAGATGGATGTGTATTACAGTTTTGGTATGGGAATGAAGGGATTTGTGGAAAGCTTGAAGTTTTGAAAGAGATTGGGAGAGTTGGGAGTTCAAAAGCCAGAGTATGGCGGTTTAAGAATGTGTTCGGAAGTTTATATGACGTGGGAGTGCTGTTGGGCCGGGTCTGGGCAGGATCTGGGCTCGGGTTCACCAAGAATCTTGGCGTACGCCAGTGTAGTGGTGCCGTACGCCACAAGTGTTTGGGCCTCAGGCCCAAATCTCTTAGAAGGTCAGAATTTATTTCCAACTCAAAGCCCAAGTGGCCTAGCTTCACATTAATACCCGAGGATTCTCCCCAAGCATTGCCTGTCCAATTTCAAATCAACGATAGTCCACCCGTCCAATTTCAAATCAACGACTGTTCACCCGTCCAATTTCAAATCAACGACGGTTCGCCCGTCCACTTTCAAATAAACGACGGTTCACCAATCTCATTCTCTTTCCCCAACGGAGTCGTTCTTTTGCAAAAATGGATTGTTCCCTCAAGAGAGTCCACATTTTATGCTTGACCTGTCAAGTCAACAAAGCGGCGACCTATACGTCCGAAGTTCGAATTAAATAGGTCCTTTAAAGTTCATGTGTTCTAGATAGCCTCGGAGAGGGTGTCTAGAAAACCTTTGACTTTACTTGTACCCAGTCAATGGTACTCCAAGTGCCGTCAAAGAGGGGCTACTGTAGACACCATATTCTAGACCATCCGGATAATGTTAATTTACGGTCTTTTTATCCCCAATGATGATTAAGGTCAAGAACATTCCACGGTCGATGGTGTGTTTGAGCTTTGATCGTTCCAAACCTCATTCAAACCCTTCCAAACACCATTTCAAACCCTTCAAGTCAGAGCCAAATGGCCTCAGCAAAACCAAACTTGCTTACGCCAGCACTGTGCTGGCGTGCGCGAGTAAACTGCCACACGATGGTCATCGATCGTTGACTCAGTTATATCTAGCACACGTACGTTATGTCTTGGCGTACGCCAGTCAAATCCAGTTAAAGCATCACTATTCAACCACGTGCTTGAGATTTTTGCGGCCACCCAGTACATTCTACAGTTCCCCTGATGATTATACTCGGCTGGCCCGTCCCCCTCTCTCTCCTACATCCCCCATCAAGGTTAGTGTAATGCCCCCAAAATTAGGGTACGTTAAATAAGACAATTTTATTGAAATTTCAAAATAGAGTCTAGCTCTTTATTACAACATAACCCCCACAGGAGTACTTTTATTACAAAAGGAAGGGAAACTAAGGCTTCCTAACTACAGCTCCTCTTGCTTCTTCATCCTAGCCAGCTCCTCAGCTCCGAACGCCTCCAAGTGAACTGTTCATCTTGATCATCTACATGGTCTGACACATTATACCAGCGTCGCCACCGATGTAATATGTCAGGGTCACCAAAAAGGCAACACCGTGAGCTACGAAAGCTCAATAGAGTAACCCCATACCCGCTAACCCATAACTTACAAACAAACGATCATAGAAATCAAACTAATAACGATAACACATCCACATTCTCGATCTAACGTTGGTGTCCAAGTTTTCCCGTGTTTCTCCTACGCGACTCATCGTAGACCTTGTAAATCATTTTCCATTTACAAAACAATCTTTTGAAATCATTTGCATTGGCTCCGTACCGCAGATAACCAAGCTACACACACACCCAACCTCGGTTCCGCCGCTCCGGGTTCCCGAGTATCCGCACAATGGTTCCGCCACTCCGGGTTCCCATTGGCACACAATTGCATTGGCTCCTCTCTGCGGATAACCAAGCCATACCTCACCATGGTTCCGCTGCTCCGGGTTCCCATGGGAACGCACAATGGTTCCGCCGCTCCGGGTTCCCATTGGCACACACCCTCACAATGGTTCCGCTGCTCCGGTTTCCCATTGGAACACACACACACCTCACACAATGGGCAAGTCCTGCCACATTGCGGTTTTCAAAACATTTCAACCTTTTCAAACACACCCTAGGTGTCATGTTTCTACTTTCTCGATTCTCGTGTCTCGTTACATGCAAAGACTCCGTGGTAGGACAAAAGTAAACATTATTCATCGTAATCCAACAAGATCATCCAACTCTATATTTAACATGTTCAAATCAACACTTAAAGCATAACGCCACATGTACGGACGCCCTTGGAGTGAAAAATCACTTTTGCTTTATCACGCCACAAGTAATACAAGCAATTCATCTTAAAGATCAAAATACAAAAACTTGATATGGAAAGTAAATAAAGATAACTTACTTTGAAATGGAAGATAACGTGATCTTACATATACATAGGGTTAGGGTAAGAGTATCCTATCTTGATCCGAAACTAGTCGGGGCCGAATAATCTAGTTGGAATTTCTCGCGAATCTGGACCGAACTTCAGATGGCAGTAACTCGGTCAATCTTTGGCCGAATACCATCTTCCTTGGGTCGAAAACGAAGCCCTAGAAATTCTCTACAACTTTTGTGAAGGAAGTTGATCCTAGAAACTACTTTAAGTAGGAGAAAAACGGTAAAAAAGGAAGTGACAGTAAGCTGTCAGGAAATGGAAATCCGAGAATTTTACTGAATTTTGAATGACAATATCTTTGTCATTACTTAACCAATTGGCGTGGTTCTTGGGTCTAACTTGAAGGTCTCGAAGTGCTCTACAACTTTCTTGAAGGAAGTTGGTTCTAAAAACTAATCTAAGCAGGAGAAAAATGAGGATTTCCGAAGGGCAGTAGGCTGCCAGGAATAGTTTCTAGAGAGAAGCAAGAGCAAATGAGAAGGTGTGTGTTCAAATGGCAAGAGAATGGCTCTATTTATAGGCCAAGGCATGCCCTCTCCCTCTCCCTCAAGGCCGCCCCCCCCCCCCCTCTCTCTCTCTACCTCAACTTTTGACACTTGTCATGCCAACTAGAAAGATCAAGGCCTAACCTTAGGCTTGCATGGCTATATTGGTCCTTTGGATTTGATCTTTGGGAGATTTGGTGGGCAAGAAAGAATAAGTTGTACAAGATTTTGTGTTAAACAAATCAAGGAAGTACATTGGAGGTTAGTCTTGGCTAGGAAGAATAACAACCAAGGATTTGAAAGAATAATGGAAGATCATGGAAGTACAACAAACTCTCCTTCTCTCTCTCTCTCTCTCTCTCTCTCTCTCTCTCTCTCCTCTCCCTCTCTCTCTCTCTCTAGTACACACACACACACACACACACACATATATATATATATATATACAACCATGTGCAAGAAAACAAATAAAGTAAAGGTACTTTTGTACAAAAGATCTAGGGATTTTGAAAGACTAGATTTTTCTCTTAAACAATTAATTGGGCACATGTGTTCTTAGCCTATTTAAATAAACAACCAAGTACTAAATTAATATATACATAAGTACTTATGTATCAAGGAAGAATCAAAATCCAATAAAAATAATACCAAGGGTACTAATGAAATCTTAGGATTTTAAAGGCTACTAAGTACTTTCCAATTAAAATAATGACTACTTGACACATGGGGTTAAAAGAAAATACTAAATTAATAACCCATGTGCTTGGTTGGAAGGCTAACTCTTTTACCCAATGGATAATAACCACCCTAACTTTTATTATCCAATGGATAATAGTTGCTAGGGAGATTATATAATAAAATAATCCAAAAAGTACTTTAAAGTAAATTTAAAAGTGTATTTTTTATAACTACAAGTACTTTGTTCAAATCTTCCATTGAATCCTTTTAATATAAACAATTGGGTTTTTATTATCCAATGGATAATAATTTCCCTAACATTTGTTGTCCAATGGACAAAGAATAAATCCAAAATAATTAAAAAAAGAATATAAAATTCTTAGTCTAGGGTTCAAAAGGTTCAATGAGTTCAACGAGGGGCAAAACGGTCTATTTACGGTGACTAAGTGGCTTCCTAGTTCGATTACTCCAACTGGTCGATTAGAAGCTAACTAGGCTTGCTAAGTGGGCTAAAGCGCAAAGAAATCTAATTTGCAGGGGCAAAAACGTAATTATGACAACTTACAAGGAAATTAAGGAAATTCAAATAAAATTCAAATATTTAACGAAATTTAACGACCAAAAATCAGGGTCGTTACACTTAGTCCCATGCATTCAATGCATGGGAGGCTCTTCCTTTACTTAACCAACCCTCCTAACCCAACTGACCACCGCTCTCTGCAGTCCATCTCTCCTCTATAAATACACCTCTTGCATTCATTTGCAAGGGGTTAACCACATTAAGAGTTATAAGTCTCCTATTTTTCCTTGTTCTCTCTCTACTCTTCCATTGAAAGGAGAACACAAGGAGTCCTCCCTCACACACCCCACTGTCATTCCTTCATCATCTTACCTTCATCTTCAACCTTAAAGCTCATACATCTCACCATCAAGCCTCAACTAAAGCTATACCACCTTTGTGTAGTTTTCTGTTTCCGACCCCTAAGGGGAACCAGAAAGGTCCAGGCTGGTAATCAATACCAATCCTGGCCTTAAAGCTGGTAAAATGTAAAGGTCATGCGTAATGACAGATGGCGCATGCCAGTACCATCAAGCCGTACACCAGTCATGGCATTACGTGCACTACTGGCGTGGGGATCGTTGATCACCTATCTATTGCTTACATTTTATTTTTATCACCTTGTTGCATGCTAAAAACCAGGCTATTGCTTTCTGTACTTTGGAACTACTTAGTTGTAGTGTTCAATACTTGCTCTTTATCTATTTTAGAAGGCCTTCTGGGATCTTTCTGGTCATGTTCTAGAGCCCAGATGATGCAAAGCCAAGCACTGGGCAAAGGATGAAACCGGCGTATGACCTCCTACGACTGACGTACGGTTGTCATACCAAGATCCAGTGACTAGCCCTTGCATCTCAGCTTAATCTTGGCCTTTTGTTATTTCCCCACTCTGTTTATGGGGTTTCATGTCTATTTTCATGGCTTCAAGCCATTTCATATGTCTGTAACTGTATATATGCTGCAATATTAACTATGTGGTTTGTCCTGCGTGTGCACTGGTCCTTTCCGAAGCCCAGAGGGTTGCAAACAAATATTGTGAGCCCATGATAAGTGACGTACGCCAGTCAGGAAGTGGCGTGCGCAGGTCATATTAGTATGCAGCGGCCCAGCCAGTGTATACTGGTGTGTTGCCTGTTCACATCCCTTCGGATCAGCGAGCTCCAATTCATTCAAATTGCTCCCGGTGCTTGTTTTCAATCTATATTTATTATTGCAAGCAAAACCATCTCCATAAGCATTTTATCACATAACTGCAACGTGTCATAGTTTTAATCCCCATTAAATGTTCCCCCGCCCTAACTGGCTAAAAAGAGATTAATGAGAGAAAAGCGCAAATGTTTTATAAAATGCCTGAGTAGAGACCGATCTCTGGATTGGGCGAGAGGGGTGCGATAAAACTCTTCCCCTCTCCTAACCTAGCTCCCGAACCTCAGATATCGAAGGTGATGACTTACCAGTCTACGCCTTTTCAAACTCAAACA
>BPLS01000511.1:468812-481295 GCA_019656275.1 Rhododendron kiyosumense | reverse complement strand
TATTGCGTACCTTTTACCTCCAGGTTTACCTCATATTTATAGATTCGCGGATGCTAGCTGCCCAAGCATCCCTGTTGCCCTAGGATTCCTATCTCGTATAGGAAACCTAGTATCTTATGGATTCTCGTTCCCTTATCTGTATAATAGCTTAACCTTATGGGACTCATAGTCCTTTTGGGACTCTTTCCCATAATTATCCGAACACCCCACTCACGTTGGGTCTCTTGCCTCGATCTTATATACTCGGGATCTCATTCTTTTACGGAATATTACCATTCTGGAGTATTCTTGCCACGTCACGATTTAGGACAACTTCTTCCACTGTTCGGCTACCTCTTTGCCGAACAGTCCTCCTGGACTAATGACCTCACATGCAACTGGTCCATGTTGTTATACCTGGACAGATGACTTCAAATGTCTTTTGTCCTTATCAGCCGAACAGACTGTCTGGACCAATGACTTCACGTGTCACTGGTCCACATCGCCGTTCATCGAACCGCCCGGCGATAAGCCTTGTCTCGATTATCACGTGCCCCTGATACATCACGTGCTCGGTTGCTAAGTGTGCCTATTCGGGAACACCTCCCTACAAGCAACATGCCAGAAATGAGGATGACATACTCCGGGAGGACGACAAGGTAGTTGCCAAGTAGGCCAAGGGACCTGGAAAGAAAGTAGCCAAACTAGAACCCAAGACTTATAGGGAAAGAAAGGATTATGGGCAGGCTATGATGGAGCCATACAAGGAGAGGCAAGCTCCGGACCCTAAGTCTTTCTTTTCAGTAACCACGGTTTGGAAAAAACCAATTTACAAGATTCTTTATCGAATAACGAATCGCCCCTATTTCAAATGGCCCCCGAGATTAAAAGGAGATAAAGATGCAAAGTGAGCTACGAATCAGCATTGCAGTTATCACAAGGATTAGGGTCACATGACCGAGAATTGTGTGATGTTCAAAAAACAACTTGATGATCTAGTGGCTCAGGGATACCTCAAAGAGTTTATCCAAAAGGGACCCAAAGAGAATGAGAGAGCAATGGAGTTAGATTATGAGCAAAATCCAAGGGGTGTAATCCATATGATACATGGATTGGCCACACCTTGTATAAAAAATGAGGCGAGGATGCTCCATAGGTAAATCAAGCATGACCAACATGTCATGCAGTTGGGAAAGAAAAGAGGACGTGAATGCGAAGCATGCGACGAGGGCATAGTCTTCATGGATGAGGGCTTGGGAGGAGTCCAAGTGCCACATAATGATGCCTTGATCATAACCTATGAATTGGGAAATATGACATGAAAGGATTCTGGTGGATTCAGGAAGTTGCACAGAAGTGTTATATTATGATGCGTTCAAGAAGTTGGGACAAACCCAGGCAGATTTGGTACAATCGATAACTTCTTCGGTTGGAGTCGGTGCAGAAGCAGTTTGGCCATTGGGCAAAGTAACATTGCCTGTTTAGGCAGGAGCAGTAATGCTACGAACCAACTTCCTAGTAGTGGATGTACCATCTTCTTATAATGTGATTATAGGGAAGACGTGGTTGCACAAGATGAGGGCGGTTTCCTCCACGTGCACCAAATGGCAAAATTTCCTGGGTCTAATGGAGTTGAGAAGATTAGGGGTAGCTAGAAAGTGGCACAATAATGTTTGGTTTCTATAATCAAAAAAGCACCAAACGCTAAATTGGTTTAAGCTATGGAGATCTTGGATCAGCTGACCATCGAGGATGCCGGAGGGAACCCCACCGAGAAGGTGGTCAAAGGTTTGAAGAAAATAAAAATCAATGAAACTAATCCAGAAAGGTATTACCTAATTGGGGAAAACTTGCCCAAAAAAGAAGAAGAAGAGTTGGTAGGGTTCCTAAAGGAGCACATTGACGTGTTTGCTTGGGTCCCCGAGGAGATGCCCAGTGTGGATGCAAACGTGATTTGTCACCACTTGAATGTGGATCCACAACACAAACCTATAATGCAGAAAAAGAGAAGATCAGCCGTACAACACGTGGATGCTGTCAACCAGGAGGTTGACTGTCTACTAGAAGTAAAAGCCATACGATAGGTTTACTACCCAGAATGGTTGTCTAACACTGTGGTGGTAAAAAAGAAGAATGGAAAGTGGAGTGTTTGTGTAGACTTCACTGATTTAAACAAGGCATGCCCAAAAGATAGCTTCCCTCTCCCAAGGATAGATCAATTGGTCGATGTAACTGCTGGGTATGGAAGAATGAGTTTCCTAGACGCATATCGAGGGTATCATCAAATTGCCATGTTTGGGCCTGATCAAGAGAAGACTTCCTTTATTACGCCAAGAGGGCTGTATTGCTACAGCTTCATGCCCCTCGGTTTAAGGAATGCTGGAGCAACTTATCAGAGGTTGGCAATGATTATGCTCAAGAAACTGCTCGGGAAAACTATGGAGGTGTACATAGATGACATGGTGGTCAAGAGCAAGGAGAAGCAGGAACACATAACTAATCTGAAGGAGATATTCAAAATTCTAAGAGAATACAAACTAAAACTCAACGATTCGAAGTGTGCATTCGGAGTTAGTTTGGGTAAATTCTTGGGTCACCTAGTGACCATAAGGGGGATAGAGGCAAATTCCAATCAGATAACGGCATTGCAAAGGCTGTAGAGCCCCAGGACCACGAAGGAGGTCCAAAGATTAACTGGAATGGCCGCAGCCCTCAACAGATTTATCAGCCGGTTAAGTGACAAGTGTAGGCCTTTCTTTCAGTTGCTAAAGAAGAGGGAAGGGTACAAATGGGAGCAGAATGCGAACAGGCATTCCAAGACCTAAAGAAGTACTTGGCAGCAACCCCACTCTTGTTCACTCGTGATTTGGGTGAGTCTTTGATTTTGTATTTAGCAGTTTCTGAGCATGCTGTGAGTGCAGTATTATTGAGGAACAATGGGTTCGAGCAAATCTACGTGTATTATGTGAGCAAAACATTGCTAGATGCAGAAACGAGGTATCTGCCTCTAGAGAAATTGATCCTGGCACTAAGGACTGCGGCAAGAAGTTGCCTCATTATTTCTAAAGTCATAAAATTGAGGCTTACACTGGGTTTCCATTCAAGTCATTGCTATGAAAGGCAGATTTCTCGAAACGTATTTCGACCTGGTCGGTTGAGCTTAATTAGTACAATATTGGCTACCAGCCGCACACCGCTATTAAAGGACAAGTATTGGCAGACTTTTGTGGCAGAATTTTCACCTTCGGTGGCTCCCCAACCTCCTACGAGAAAGGAGCAAGCATCTGGGTCACCAGCCAAAAAGGGTGAGGCACTAGCCGAGCAAGATCCCCTGGAGTGGAAATTGTTCGTTGACGGTTCAGCTTGTAACACTGGTTCTAGGATTGGAGTTGTGTTCTTTCCTCCTGAGGGAGTGATGTTGGAGCTATCTATTCGGCTAGGTTTCAGTGCATCAAACAATGTGGCGGAGTATGAGACACTTTTAGCAGGCTTGAGGAGTGCAAACACCCTAAAGGTTAAAAGGATAAGGGTGTACTGCGATTCACAGCTTATGGTGAACCAGTTATCAAGGAAATATGAGACTCGGAATGAAAAGATGGCAACTTACATGGAGGCTGCCAAGGATTTACTTGATACCTTCGAGAAAGTGTATCTTGAGCAGATAAGCTCAGGGCAGAATGCCCATGCAACTCATTAGCTTGGTTGGCTGCGGCTGTGCCACCGAGTTTAACAAAAAAGTGGCAGTAGATTATCTTGCTGAGCCTAGTATTGGAAGAAGTGTGGAATTGGTCTTGGACGTGAACCAAACACCAAGTTGGATGGATCCAATTAAGAGTTCTTACGAAATGGGATACTCCCCACTGACAAAAAGGAGGCTCCATAAGATAAAAACAAAGTCTGCACGGTTTTGGCTGTCTCTTGAAGGAAAGTTGTATAGAAAGTCCTTCATAGGACCATACTTACTTTGTGTGCATCCCTAGATGGTGCAGAAGTTTCTCCACGAGATTCATGTGGGAACATGTGGGAGCTATGTTGGGGCAGGTCCATTGCTCACCGAGAAATCACCCAAGGTTACTGGTGGCCTCACATGTAAGAGGATGCGAAGGTTTATGTAAAAATCTGTGAGAAGTGTAAAAAATTCTCGCCAATGTTCCGAACACCAACCAAAGATCTGGGGCCATTAACAAACCCTTGGCCATTTGCACAATGGGGGATGGACATTGTGGGTCCACTCCACAAAGCAACTAGAAATCAAAAATTTCTATTGATAGCAACAGATTATGTCACAAAATGGATAGAGGCAGAACCTTTGGCCAAAATTACAGAGCCTGTGATAGAAATATTCGTTTGGAAAAGTATTATTACTCAATTTGGAGTCCCCTACTCGTAGATTACAGATAATGGGGCACAATTCCAGAAAATGTTCAAAGCTTTCTGTACCCAATACGGGATAAGGAATTATTACTCCACTGCAGCTTACCCTCAGAGTAATGGGCAGGCAGAGGCATCCAACAAAACCATACTTTATGAGATCAAGAAGAGGTTGGATAAGGCAAAGGGGAAGTGGCCCGATGAGTTACCACTAGTCCTATGGACGCACTGAACAACACCTATGAGGTCTACGAGAGAGACCCCTATTCGTTGGCACATGGGACAAAGGCTGTTATACCATTAGAAGTTGGTTTGCCAACCAACAGGACCACTTTGGTTGAAAGTGGAGACAATGATAGAGCCCTAGAGATCAAGTTGGATCTTGCTGAGGAAAGGATGGAAAGGGCTCTGGTGCATTTGGCTTCTTATCAGGAGCAGCTGATGAAAAGCTACAACAAGCATGTTCACCCACGAGAATTTGGTGTTGGAGACCTTGTGTTATGAAAGGTGCTCGGCAATTCCAAGGTGGCAAACGAGGGCAAGTTAGGGGCCATTGGGAAGGCCCATATCGAGTGACCGAGATTGTGGGCATAAAGGCTTATCAATTGGCAGACCTGGACGGGAACCTGGTGCCAAGGCCCTGGAATGTCCACAATTTAAGGAAGTTCTTTGTTTAACAGACTTCAATTTATTTTTCATTCTGTTTTAGGATGCATACCGTGATTATGTAGGAGTTATGAATAAAATTCCCTTGTTTTTTTATTTTGCTAGTTGCAAGGGGTACGAGTAACGCCCCTTTGAGTTCCATGAATATGAATAAAATACTGATTACGAGTTTTTTCAAATTTTTTGATCTTTTCTGTTATGGACTTGTACTTTGTTATTTTCGTTTGAATACAAAGCTAGATACTCATAACCACTTTTGCTTGCTTCGTATTGGGAAGCAGAGAATGGGTATGAATAAACTTGGGTTGCATATGAGAATATGCAAATACATTTGTCCGAGTACAAATAAACTTGAGTTCCATATGTGTATATGCAAAAACATTGTCCAAGTACGAAAAACTTGAGTTGCATACGTGTATATGCAAATACATTTGTCCAAGTACAAGTAACTTGGGTTGCATACTTGCATATGCAAATAAATGTCTAAGTATGAAACACTTTGGACTATGTCTAAGTTTGCATAAACTTAGAGGCATATGAACGAATATTTTCTAAGTACGAATAACTTAGATGCATACGAATATGTGCACAGTTTTTTTTTTTATATTCCTATGTGACTGGAGCAACGAATAATGCTCAATACATGTAAAGACAAGGGGTACTTTTATGAGTTAAAGTCCACAAAGGGCCAAGCAAACAAACACCAGGCCAAGAAAGGGCACAGGCTTCAAACTAGTGTTTTGCCATAGAGGGCCGAATACCTGTGTGAAAAGACTATGTAGAAATGTATTTTTTGCCACGTAGGGCTGACACTATCGCCAAGCAAGTCCTGCAAACTGTTTTAGGAAAAGGAAATTGTCTTAGGAGAATGTATTATACTTACTCATCGATAGTCAGGTCTTGGACAGAGGGAGGAGTACCTTGAACATGTGTGTCTTCCGCAATTGTGCTATCATCATTGGGACCACCACTAGCTTCCTTTTGGCAAGGGTTGGTCACATCATCACTTTGTTTGGCATCAGCAGCAGGTTGCACGGAGACTTGGACATTTAGTTCATTGTCAAGACTATCCTCCTCCGCTTCAGCAAATTCTTCTTCTGGCATGATGACAGTACTAGGAAGGTCATTCTCAGTCCACAAAGGCGAGACAATCCCAGCCATGGTCAAAGCTGCAGCCCATGTAGTAGCCCATATCTCGTCTTGAATTCCAGGCATTTGAGCCTTGTAGCTCTCAGTGGCAGCGTTGATCCCTTCATTATAGCCTTGTTGGTGAGATGACCTACACTCTGTTTTGCTCACCTCAAGTTCGATAAACACCTAGCTGAGGCTATCTTTGGTGCCATCCAATTTGATCTTCACGTTCTCAGCATCAGCACGAGCCTGATTTCTTTCCCTCTCCAGCCTCATAATAGAACGCTACAGCTTTGTGTTTTTACATTCAAGTTTTGCATGTTGAGGCTTGGATTGGCTCAGTTTCTGGGCCACAACTACCATTTTTTGCATTGCCTATGTACAACTCAGGGGGTCAAAAATACCAATAAGAATAAAACGTGAATCATTTACCAGAAGAAGGAAAGTACCTTGGCACTATGAACCATAAACGAACTGAGAAGGTTGTCGGGGGTGCTTTCAACTTCTCTTTTCATATCCCCAGGCAACATGAATGCCTGGGAGAGGGCTAATGCAGTCTCTTTGGAGTCTACACTATCCCTGATGCTCACTGGGTGGTTTCCATGAGTAAGGTTGGGAGCCCAGACGAGGGATGGAGCATTCTGTGGGGGCACACTCTCATTCACAGTAGTCTCTAGGCGTTGGCATTTGTCGCGGTGACTGGCTTCAATTTCCGCGGGGGAAAATCCTAGTGGGGCATCAGATTGAGTTGCAGCACGACGACCATGGGAAGGAGCAAGACTTTGAGAACCTCCACGACCTTAGGAGATGCCACGATCGTGATCGGCTTTGCGGCCCCGACCAAGAAGGGTCAAAAGATTGCTGCGATTGATCGGCTGGTCCATGTTTTGATTATTTGGAAGAGAGGGAGTATAACCACTTGACATTGAGGTGGAAGCCTCTTTGGCTAACTGGATGGGCTCGTTAGGGATTGGCGGTGTACGTGACCTTTCCGAAGAAAAAGCAATAACAAGTCTTGGATCGTCAGTTGCTTGGGTAAGGCGGTCGATGAAACCACTGTATGACGCTTTGTAGCTGAGAAGAACTTGGGCTACTCTTGCTCGACCCACGAGATGGGTTCCCTACCTGTTGAATGCTAATGCACGGTTGATTAACATGAATCGAGGGGGTAATGATGTCATGCCCCTGGTTGACATTTGTGGCTGCAAAATACGAAGTCAAACGATCAATAAATCAATTAGAAAAACAATTTGAAAATATTGCTTGGCAAATAGTTCTACGAGGAGAAAGAACTAACGTGGCATGCCAAATCTATGAGGCGCCTGAAAGGCTATCACTCTGCCATCCTCGTCCCTGGGCTCAAAATTCCCCGTGATGATGAGGAAATCATCATCATCTCCTCGAGCAGAATCGGGAAGTTCAAGCACGAGCTTCTTCCTGGAATCTCTACTTTTCAAATAGTATGTAAAGGCATCCTTTGTCCTAGAAATATTGTATAGGTGGTGGATGTCGTAAAGATCTAGGTTTCTGCCAAGCATTTGGTTTATGGCATGAATGCCCATGACAACGCGGAAAAAGTTGGCAGAAACCTGCATTAGGGATAATTTGTAATGGGCTAAAACTTGGCGAAGTAGAGGTGCCAGGGGAAACTTGATGCCACGTTCGACGACGGCGACTACCGGGATATGAAGAGTGTCATTGTTAGGACACTCATGAAGAGCATCCTCAGGGGCGAAGGCAGTGACGATGCTATCAAAAATCTCATAACGAGCCCTAAAGCTCGTCAGGGCTTGAGGAGTATTACAAAATCTTCTAAATCTCCCCGTAAATGCACTCGGAGATCGAAAAAAAAAACCTTGGAGTATATCGATGAGAACGATGGAACGTAGGGCAAGAATAGGAATGGTGACTTGCAAGATAAAGTTTGAAAGAGCCTGGGGCAGAAACGAAGAACTTGAGAGAGGGGAACAGTGCTCCAATGCCGGAAAAAGCTTTCCCACCTTCTTCAGAGAAAAACATAGAAAGAAAGTGGGTAGGTACGAAATGGGCTAAAATACCCCAAATACCCTATATCGAGGCATCATGCACATGAAACGTTGTCTTAGACACTGTTTGTGTGTATCGATTCTCATAAAACGTTCGTTCGTATTTAATGAAAACAAAACAAAGCATGCCACATGTAAAGGAATGAGTAGGAAAAGCCTGTCCAGCCCAAACGATGAAATGTTTGGTTGGGCTCAAAAGATGGAAACCGCACCAACCTTACAGAACAACGAGAGGAAGCAAAATAATTTTGCTCGGTTATAAGGAGCTTTGCTTGTCATTTCGAGTTAAAATGACAAGTATAGTTGGGGAGCAATTGTAAGGAGGTATTCCCGAAGGCTCAAAACGAGCCTGAACAAGTGGTACGTGGGACCCGGAATAAATAAATTAAGATAAGCCGTCGTGGAAGGCGGTGGTCGGTGAAAAGGTTCGATGACACAAGGAGTCATTGGACCAAGCAGTCGGTATGGCAAATAAGGACCAAGAACATGGAAAGTCATTGGTCCAAGTAGTCTGTTCGACAGCCGAATAAAGCAAGAATTCTTAAGAGAGCAGGTGATACATCAAAAGGAGTACTCTAGAAGGATCCAGAATAAAAGTATTCTGAGAGGAATAAGATCCCAAGAAAATATGATCTAGGGAAGATACCCAATGGAAATGGGATGTTCGGCCAACCATGGAAAGGAGTCCTAAAAGGATTAGGGCAATAAATAGATAAAGGAAGAGAATCCAGAGGATCTTGGGTTTTCTATACGTGATAGGAAACCTAGGGCAAGAAGGATGCTTGGGCAGCAAGTAAACGTATGCCTATACAAACAAGGTTAAACTTAGAGGTGAAAGGTACGCAATACATTGCATTCTTACAATTCTCCTACTGATAATTAGGGTTTATACTAATACGTGATACTAACTTAGGCATCAGAGGGCCTTTGCCATTAGAGGCAAAGGTGCGCTCACCCCTTGTTTGTTTTGCAAATTAGGATTCTGGTAAAAAAGCACGAGTAGCCGTTCTAATCTTGTTCTGTTCTAAGCATCTTTCATTTTTGCCCACTTACACAGAGAACATGAGAACGATTCATCAACGTCTTCTTGAAGCACAAAGGAGAACCACCGAGCAAGTCAAAGTGATTCATCAACGATTGTTAACCATGCAGAGTAGGCAAAAGAGTTATGCTGACCGTCGTCACCTACCATTATCGTTTGAAATGGGAGATCACGTGTTTCTTAAGGGGTCGCCGCGTCGGGGACTATTTCATTTTGACATTATCGAGAAGATTGGGGAAGTCGTGTATCGATTGGTCTTACCACCAAGATTATTGGGCGTTCATGATGTGTTCCATGTATCGATGTTGCGGAAGTACAAGTCGGATCCGTCACACGTTCTAGAGTGGTCCGAACTAGAGTTGGAAGCTGATGCATCTTATAAGGAGGAGCTGATACGTATCATAGATTCGTTCGAGCAAGTTTTGTGGGGTAAAACCATTCCATTAGTGCGAGTTCTACGGAGTAATCTTGGAAAGGAAGAATCCACATGGGAAAGGGAGGACAGAGTTAGAGAAAAGTATCAGCATCTGTTTCCAAATTGATCAATGTGAGTTATAGGTTTCAACCTTATGATTGTTAACTTGTTATTTAGTTTTATATGTTGTGGCATGAGCATGATTACTTGATGCATGATCTTGATTAACTTGAGTTGTAAATTTCGGGATGAAATTTCTTTAAGGAGATAGACTGTAGAGATCCGAAAAATCTTAATTATTGAAATGCCTATTAAATGTCTAATTGGAAAATTGTGGTTTATTTGGTGTCCAATTAGATTGGGATTGAAGTGATAGAATGGAAACTTGAGGGAGTGTGGGTGGGACAAAAATATATATGAGTATATATAGTGGGGGTGTGTAACAGGGGATCATTTTCATCTCCCCCTTTCTCTCTCTCCTTCACGTCTCCTCTCTCTCTCTCTAACCGACCATCTCTCTCTCCTTCTTTTACTAAAAACCTCACTCCATCTCTCAAGAACTTCAAGAATCAACCTCCCTCCGACCTTCCAATTGCGTTCTCGAGCTCAAAAATCCTGGGGTCAAAGCTTAGAGCAAAGCTTTGAGGTTCGAAGAGGCTAGTGCTTGTTCAAATCGCTTGGATCTTTGTTATCGTTATGAGGTAGTGACTTCTTTACCTCTTTTATGCATTTATATGTCGTTATGGTGTGAGAATTGAGCTTTGATCGTCTCCCTTTATTCATTTGAAAGCTGTCAGAAAATTGCAGAAATCACCCGAAATTGCCTAGAGATCGATCCCTAGACTTGGGCGATCGATCCCCCTTTGTTTTGACTTCATCCAGTGATTGCAGGGATCGATCTCATCAGGGATTAATCCCCCTCCCCTCTGGACAGCTTCGTGCTGTTTTCCTTCTCTTCGACCATGTTGACTCTCGATCACTTCTAAACCTTTTTTGGACACTTCCTAATCGAGCTCAAATACGTTCAATTGACTTCCTACGATAGATTGATGATATCCTTGGTCTGTTGGCCTTTCATTAGTAAGAAACGAATAAGGAATTACTTAGTTAAAGCTTCATTTGAATGTATCCTATTGATTGTTGGTACTTGTGAATGTTTACGGCGCATTTATGACAACGTTGGCGTATTTTATGATGTCTCATCTATGAATGTGATCATGGGGGAGTCTTAACTTGCATAGTGTATGAGAAAGTAGTTGTTTGGGTCGGAAGTTGGTTTAGAGAGTCTTGTAACGCAATGGGTGGTAATACGGAGACTTAGACAGGTCTCGTAACGCAAGGGGTGGTAATACGGTGGCCCGAGTCGTTAGGGATCACCGTGACACAAAGGGTGGCAACACGGTAATCCTCACGGAGTCGTGGTAACACAAGGGATGAAAATACCGATGGTGAGAATTTGTAACGAGTCGTGCTGAGATTGTAGAGTGCATGAGTCTTATGAATTGTGTGACTATTTATGATAATGGCATATCTTTGAACAATTGTAATGAATGTCGATACACCTATGAGTCAATCTTTATCTCTTGATTGAACTACATCTCCTTGTCATCTCATTTGGCATTTGTCTTCATATTTATACATAGAATTGGTAAAGATTTTTCTATTGGGCCAGTGTAGCTCAACCTAATCTTTCTTTTTAGGTTCTAATGCTGGTCAATAGCTCGCATGCATTGTGTGCTTGGAAGTGAAAGACCTTTTGGAAGCTAATATCATTAGTTACTACATCATCTTTGTAATTGACTTTCTTTTAATTAAGATAGGTTTGTAATTATTCATTCAAGAATTTCTTTCAACCTAACAGTGTCCTTCTTATAACTTAATCGTACTTGTACTTAAGCTTAATTTGAGCCGGAGTGCAAATGTTGTAAACTCTGTAAACTTGGGGACTTTTTGTAAGTTAAACATGTGGGAACTCTTTTGGGTATTATTATTGTTATACGAGGATGTTTTATCGAAATGGATTATTTATTTATGTTGAAAATTGAGGGTGTGATAGTGGGTCTTCCCGGGTGGTTTTGTTCCAATTTGGTTTTCCTAGATCAGGTGATTAATTTTCACGGGTTTAATGTTATATTTGATTTGGAGTTCCGCCATCTTGAGACGGTGGTGTCTGGGTACAAGCTCTACACATTAGCCGACCATATTGACGGTGTGAAGAAGTGAGTGTTTGGCTCTTGTGTAGGCGCTAGATACTAGTTTCATCTATAAGTCTTTTCATGTATTGTGTTTCTGTTTCTCTGTACTTGAGTGGAAATCTGTACTTGCCGTTTGTCATGTTTTGTATTTGGAGTTTATCTGTAGATGTCGTATGGCTTGATTAATGAATTTACTTCTTCCGTTGAAAAAAAAAGAATCTATAGAATCTATAAAAGCATCAAATCATAATTTCTAAAAAAATCAGCATTAATTAGGCCTTATATAAAAATGTGGAAAAGCTCATGATTTTTAGAAGTTGTTTCTAGAATATGCAGCAAACACTCGACGGCAGCTTCCGGTTGTTTTTTATAAACTAGGTGTCCCAATTAGTTTGACACTGGAAAATAGTCTTAATTTACCTAAGAACAAGGGATTGATGGGTTTTGCTATAAGCCTTGGGGCCAATTATTTAGTGCTCCAAGAATGCTATGTGACATTGTTTTGTGCTACGTACTCTCTATAAATAAAAGGTTACCACTAAATAATGTTGGTCATTTCTCTCCTCTTAATCACTTATAAAAAATGAATAATAATTTTTATGTCGCAAAATTTGTCGTTATGCCATGCGATACTCCGGA
>BPLS01000511.1:425201-465404 GCA_019656275.1 Rhododendron kiyosumense | reverse complement strand
TCTAGGTCAGATTAACGTTTTTCTATTATTCACGAAATAGAGGCAGATTTAGAGAGAGCAAACAGATCGCGAAAGAGTCCACACTCAGTTCGCGTTCTAGACGTGCAGGGAATACGATAGAAGATCGTAAGGTACGATCGAGCAGTATTCGTGGTTTATAGCAAGGCGTGCTATAACAAGTTCAACCAGCGATCGTGTCGCAGGGATTTGTAGTAAAACCCTAATTCCGCCTTGTAGGGTTTTTATTTTTGTTGTCTAATCTGCACGCGTCATTACTGGGTCTTGGGGATTCAGTTTCCCAACAGTAATGTAAGTTGAATTGCTGCCAGTGACAATAATGTCATCTACATAAATCAAAACAAGAGTAATATGATCCCCTGTAACCAAAATGAAAAGTGAAGTATCTGTCTTACTGGACTGAAAACCAAGGTCAACAAGATAACGGGAGAACATGGAATACCAGGCGCGAGGAGCCTATCTAAGACCATATAAAGCTTTGGACAGCTTACAAACAAAGTCAGGGTGAGCAAAATCTTTGTACCCCTGTGGTTGCCTCATATATATGTCCTCAGTGATCATCCCATGCAAGAATGCATTAGACACATCAAATTGACGTAGAAATGGATCACCCACTCCACTCATTGCCAATTAGTTTTAAGATGGATATAAAATTTCTACATGGTATTAGAGTGGGGCCTGTCCTATCCCATATTTAAGAAAAAAATTACAATCCACATCCCATGATTACATACTAGCAAAAAGGCTGCGCAATGATAAGATCCAAAAGTGGCCATATGTGACAGACCTCAAAAGTGGTTACACGTGAGGGGGATGTTAAGATATAAAGTACCACATTACTTGGGGGTGGAATGAGTGATCACTTAATAACATTTGGGACCCTTCACTTATTGTGAATCGGTTTATAGATGGATATAAAGTTTCTATATGGTATATGTAGTGGCCTCGGTTAACATATCGGTGACCAAGTGCCGCCCATGAGCCAATGTGTTCTCTTCCACGGCTGAATGACCGAAGAGTGTTACGACCCTTAGTCCGAGGATTGTTTCCGCCTCGGGGAGGATTCTTCGGTTATTCGGTCGTTCGAGATATTGGATCGAGGCGGTTGTGACGGGTGGGGCCCTTGTCAGATTCGTGGCAACAGGCAATCATTTGGATCATTTCACGTGCTCCGTAACCGTTTTATTCCCTACGTCATGAATGGCGTCGCCCGAAGTGGTTACCAGAGCGTGGTCTCTACGCGTTGGCTTGGAGGCCAAGGAAACCTAAGTCTATAAATATGAAGGGATGCTCACTATGAGAGGTACGCCATTTTTACCCTAACCCTAGACCTGACTCACCTTCCTTACATCTAACTTGATCGTCGGAGGGTCGCTGGGCAGTCATCGCCCTAGTGACTTGTTGCAGGTCCTCTGGTGGAGCAAGAAGGAGCCTAACCAGGAGTGCTGTCTAGGTCCCGATAATCCGAACCCCCACAGTATCAAAGTGGGGCCCGTTCCACCTCACATTTTATAAAATTTCACAATCTACACCCTGCAATGACAAACCAACAAAAAGGCTGCATGATGATAGGATCCAAAAAGTGGCCACACATGACAGACCTCAAATGCGGTTGCACATGAGTGGAGATGTTAAGAAACTAGAATCCCACATTGCTTAAAAGTGGAATAAGTGATCACTTAATAATATTTGAAACTTCTCCACTCATTACCAATTGGCTTTGAGATGGATATAAGGTTTCTACACTTAATTTAAATGTTAAAAGTGATTCCCTGTGCTGTACATTATATATAGTACGTAGTAATTACAGTCTACCATCGATCCCCATAAACTTCAACGATGTTTGAGTACACCATTGAAAATGCCATTAAACCAAAACTAATTATTTTACTTTAAATGGGAGCTCATTCTACAAATTAATGAGGTTGACACCAATATTAAAAGTGTAATCAAACCAAAAGCACTTTCATTTACTGCATGTATACACAGAGCTAGCTCTTTCTACGAACAGATAGGTTGACACCATCGATCATAACGTAATTAAACGGAAGCCACTCTTTTTTTTACTGTACCATCTATTAATTAAGTTACAATAATTAATGTCCACTTGCTTGTTTTTAACGGCGCCATTACCTACTTCGTCTTAGGCTTTAATTTGTGGCACCATACCAATCTATCCATTGGGGTACCCTATACTTTGCTTTCTGTATATTGGGCTACGGGACTACGGGGTACGCTATACAATATTAATGCTCTCTTTATATGTCTTCTCTTCTTCCATTTTCTTGCCACACTATGCCATTGTGCTCTCCGATTTTCCATCATCCATGCTACAACAACTTCTTTTTTTTCCGCTCTCTTGATTTTTTCGTCCATGGCTTGTGAGCTCAAGATTTTGCTCGTGGTGTCAGTACTACCATTGGTTTCTATTTTGATACCATTGGCGAATGCAAAACCACAAGTACCTTGTTACTTCATTTTCGGGGATTCGTTAGTGGATAATGGCAATAATAATGACCTTGAAACATCGGCGAAAGCTAATCATGCGCCTTACGGTATTGATTTCCCTGACGGTCCTACTGGAAGATTTTCCAATGGTCGAACTATGGCAGACTTTCTTGGTATGATCTTTTTCCTTTCCTTGGTATTGAAACTTCGAAGTTAAAAACTTTTGTTTAAATATGTACTAGCGTTCTACCCTTTTTATGCATGGGTGAGACTAACATGCATGTGCGAGATTAATTTGCTCGCCCAAATATGTACATCACATAATAGGCAGCATGTAGACCCAAATTATACGCGCATAATATAACATAATATAACATAACATAACATAATAGTGGGAGAAGAGAACATGGGGAGGTGAGTGGGGTGTTTGATGATGTGGGGATCGGTTCACGATTTTTTTCTTCACTTTTTATTTTGGTGTGGGGACGATCATGGGTTATTGTTTAGTTATACATCAGTTCTTGGGTGTGTGTGTATATAACACACACATATATTGGGGCGGTTTAGCTATACACCCATTTTTTTAGGTGTTCTTTTGGGTGTCCCTTGAAACGTCCCACCCATTAATAAAATGCAGACCTCCCTTTTCCAATTGGATTTCAATGATCCGAACTGCTCAATGTATTCAGAATGTGATTTTAAGAGTACTTGTGAGAAATCGGCAAAAAAAAAAAAAATTCGGGAAGGGCTTCATCCGAGCAGTTTTTATTTGTTTTTATCGAACGGTTCAAATAAAGACCGGGAAGGGCTTCATCCGGTCATTTTTTTTGCCAATTTCATACGGGCACCCTTAAAATCAAGTTCTGAACAAATTGAGCGGCTCAGATCGTCGAAATCCGATCGGAAAAGGCAAGAGAAATGGGGAGACCCGCATATAAGGTCCTCATTTTAAGGTTCTTACCTAAAGATTTATATATATATATCGGGGCGGTTCAATAGATAACTATTTAGACACCTAGAAAAAAAACCTCATAATTTCGATTAAATTTTGATGATCCGAACCGCTTAATGTAATCAGAACGTGATTTTAAGGGTACCCGCAAGAAATCAGAAAAAAAAAATCGAAAAGGGCTTGATCTGAACAGTTTTTAGCTTAGATTTAATGAACGGTTCAATTAAAAACTGCTTAAATTAAGCACTTTCCGATCATTCTTTTTTTGATAATTTCACGCGGGCACCTTTAAAATCATATTCTGCACACATTGAATAGTTCGGATCATAAAAATTTGATCGAGAACTATGTGATTGAGATTTGAAGTGTTTTTTTAGGTGTCTAAATAGTTATCCATTGAACCGTTCCGTATGTATATATATATACACACACACACACACTCACACACCAGGGATCCAATAAGGGATAAGGCCATGTGGAACTCCTCTTTCTTGATAAAATTGCGACGATCCGAGCCGTTCAAAGTGTGTAGAACGTGATTTTAAGGGTATTCGCAAGAAATCAGCAAAAAAAATGTTCGGGAAGAGCTTGATCCAAACAGTTTTTTATCTAAGCAATTTTTTACTGAACCGTTCAATAAAAACTGTTCGGATCAAGCCCTTCCCGAATTTTTTTTTGCTGATTTCTTGTAGGTACCCTTAAAATTAAGTTTTGATTACTTTGAGCGACTCGAATCGTCGCAATTTGATCGAAAAATGGGAGTTCCACATGGTAAGGCTGTGCGGGATCTCTTAGGAGATTCGGACTATATATATATATAAGTCAATCTCAAATGAGGGAGTCTGCATTTTAGTTAAAATGCGAATCTCCTCATTTCTTCCATTTTTCAATCAAATTTCGATGATCCAAACCGCTCAATGTGTTTAGAATGTGATTTGAAGGGTACCCGCGAGAAATCGACAAAAAAAATGATCAGGAAGAGCTTCATCCGAGCAGTTTTCGTTTCAACCGTTCAATAAAAAATAAATAAAAACTGCTCGATTGAATCGATCATTTGTTTTGCTGATTTCTCGCGGGTACTCTTAAAATCACGTTTTGAAGACATTGAGCGGATCAGATCATTGAAATTTGATTTGGAAAGCAGATCTGCATTTTATTAAAATGAGGTGGTTCTCATGAGAGCCGGACTGTATATATATACATACATATATATATATATATATATCAGTCAGGATTAAGTCCACACCCCTTTCCGTCCATACTGTCCGCACCTCCCATTTTTCGATCAAATTTCGATAATCTGAGTCGCTCAATGTAATCAAAAAGTGATTTTAAAGGTAACCACAAGAAATTGGCCAAAAAAAAAAAAACATAGGGAAGGGTTTGATCCGAACAATTTTTGTTTGTATTTTATTTAATGGTTCAATAAAAAACTGCTCAAATTAAGCCATTTCCGGTGTTTTTTTTTGGCTAATTTCTCGTGGGTACCCTTAAAATCATGTTCTGAACACATTGAACGGCTCAAATTATCGAAATTTAATCAAAAAATGGGAGGTACGAACGGGTGTGGACGAAAAGAGGTTTGGACTTGAACTGGACTAATATATATATATTAGTCCGGTTCAAGTCCGAGCCAATCGAATTTCGATGATCCGAGCCACTCAATGTAATCAAAACGTGATTTTAAGGGTTTCTGCTAGAAATCGTCAAAAAAAAAATGGTTGGGAAAGATTTTATCCGAACAGTTTTTTATTGAACAGTTCAAAAAAACTGTTCAAAATCAAGCCATTTCCAATCATTTTTTTTGACAATTTCTCTCGAATACCCTTAAAATCACCTTCTGATCACATTGAGCGGCCCGGATCATTGAAATTCAAACAAAAAATGGGAGAATTGGGAAGGTCCACACTTAAGGAGCCTATTTAAGGTTCTCACAGAAAACTCACTATATATATATATATATATATACACATATGCAGCTGCCACCGGTTATGAGGCCCTGATAGCGTTGTAATCTGTTGTTACAGTACTTACAGTGCTAGATGCGAATTGCGGTACCATATTTATCCATTGTTCGGGAGTGCATGTGCATGTAGTAGCAGCCATTTCTTACGTATTTGCCGTGCTAATTTTTAAGTACATTGCACCCTGCAGCTCAACTCTTGGGGTTTGACAAATTTATTCCACCCTTTTCAACTGCAATAGGCACAGAAATCCTCATGGGTGTAAATTATGCTTCCGCTGGAGCTGGAATTCGTGATGAATCCGGGAAAAGATTGGTAATCAGTTATTGATCCTTTCTAATATTGTAATTCATCTGAATGTGACTGTACACTCACCAAAATCCTGAATGTCCTTTTGGAAATTACTTTTCGTTCATATATACTTATATAGCATTAGAAGTACATTCTATTCAGTCTGTATTTCGTATTGAGTTACAATTGGAATTTTAAAAGGAAGGGTTTTCTGAAATTATGCGTTTCAATTTTCAATCCGGTTAAATCGGTGTGAAGATCTTATTTTTTTATTATTTTAGTCCAGATGGTCGTAGTGAATTTTTTGCTCTAAGGCCTTTCAACTAGTATCCGAAAACTCCTTATTTAGTTTTAGGGCTCTCTTAGGGTACTCAATGAAAAATCTTAGAGCCAAAAATTCATTATGACTATTTAAAATAAAATGATCAGAAAAATAAGATCTTTGCACCGGTTTAAACAGATTGAAAATTGGAACACTTATTTTTTACACCGTTTATATATTAAAAAATATAGTTAAAAAATTAAGTGTTCCAATTTTTAATCTGTTTGAATTGATGGAAATATCTTATTTTTTTGATTATTTTATCTTAAATTGTCATAATGAATTTTTGGCTCTAAGACTTTTTAATTAGTATACTAAGAGAGTCCTGAAATGTAACGCCCCTAATTTTGAAAACGTTAAATAAACACTTTTATTGAAAACTTAAATAGAGGCTGGCTCATTATTACGTCATAACTCCCATGAGGGTACTTTTATTATACAAGGAAAGGGAAACTAAGTTTTCTAATTACAGCTCCGCCTGCTTCTCCATTTTTGCTAGCTCTTCGGCTCCAAAAACCTTCAAAGTGTGCAGCTCACCCTGATCATCTACAAAGTCTGACACATTATACCAGCGTCGCCCCCAGTATAATATGTTAGGGTCACCAAAAGTAACACCATGAGATACAGGAGTTCAATAGAATAATTCATACCCACTAACCATTAACTTACAAACAATAGACCAAAAAATTAATGATTTTCATATAGTACATGCATATTTAACAAAATAATTGACAATGACACATTCACATTCACTATTTAAACTAACGTTGGTATCTGTGATATCTGTGTTTTTTCTAAGCGACACATCGTAGACCGTGTCTTATTTTCATTACCAAATCAACATTTTCAAAAACACTTTTTAAACATGTTACCAATGAAGCTACCACGTTCGGCTCTATTGGCATCACATACACAATGGGGTACCACATCCGGCCACATTGCGATTTTCATAATTTACACAATGGGCTACCATGTCCGGCTACATTGCGATTTTTTTTGACTCCTCTCCACGGATAACCAAGATACACCTCCCATGAGACTACCACGTCCGATCCCATTGGCAATACATACCACACAATGAGCTACCACGTCCAGCTACATTGCGGTTTCATAACACGTTCTTTCAGTAATCACACCCTAGATGTTATATTTCTAACTTTCTTCATTTTTGTGTCTCGTTCGCATGCATAGATTCCGCGGCAAGACTTTTCACATAAGTACACATAAAATCATTCATTATAATCTTGAAACTAAACTAGTAAGATCATCCAACTCTATATTTACTTATCATGCTCATATTATCACGTAATCATGTTTAAACATTTAGCATACGATATAAACCATAACCTTTGGAGTGGATACCACTTATACTTTATCACACATCAAACAAGTAATCCTAGTAATCACATATATATTCTCATAACCATCCTTAAGATCAAAATACGAATTCTTTATACCAAGCATTAAATTCTTATCTTTCAAATTTCGTTCTTTCTTTCTTTTGGAAAAGTTCAAAATAACATATGTTTATTCAGAGTAAAAGTCGAGTTATTTATCATGCTCATAATTCTCTTCATGTTTTTAGTGGAACAAGTTTATTAGTTATTTTTCTTTCATACAATTTCAAATACAAAACATAAATATAGTTTTTTAGAGTACGGGGAATCTATATGTACTAAACTTTATACTTAGAGAAAGTGGTTAAAGGTATTCTACTTATACTTAGAGATGATGAGTAAGGATAATCTACGTATACTTAAAGAAAGTAAGTAGAGGTATTCTACCATTCTTTTTGGCAGTAGGGCGGTTACGAATAAGTAAGTTGGCTATCGGACAGAGTGACTTCCTACGGAAAGTTTCGGTAGCTTCGAAAGAGAAAAGGTTTCTCTCGAAACTAGTTCTTGACTAACTACTAAATTTTTTTGGATCGAAATAGTGGTCGAGTGGTGGTTTAGTGGCGGTTTTGGATGAATTTCTGGAAGAACCTCAAAAAGAACTCAAGAACAAGAAGAACAAATGACAAACTTAAGAATTGTAGAGAGAGAAGTTGAAAGGTTTCAAAGTGTGAGTTGAATGACATGAAAGAAGGGGGGGGGGTCCTATTCATAGCAAAATTTTGGCTCTCCCTCTCCCCTCCTTGGCCGGCCTCCCCTCTCTCTTTCTTCCTCTCATTGTGTTGTCCAATCAATCCTTTCAAGCATGCCATGACTTGTCTTTTCCAATCTTAGGCATAAGACTATAAAATTAAGTAGGATCTTAAGGCTTTTTAGGCAATCCTAGGTGATTATAACCTAGGTTGGCAAGTCCTATTCCTTTTACTCAAAGATAAAAATTACCCTACAAATTATTGCCTAATGGTTAAAGAGGAAATGATGAGAATGAATATTTTTGGTAGAAATATCTTTTTGAAAGTGACCTTTCAATGGAGAGAAAAAGTAATGCACTTTCTAGGAAAGTGATTTGATTAAGAAAGCCCAATGATGAGTGGAAAAAATGACAAGTCAATGGAAAGTGAGATGATTAAAGGGTTGGCTTTTGAAAGTGACTTGTCAATGCAAAAGAATGAATAAGGCTTCCAAGTAGCCTTTTTAGGAAATTTTTAGGGTGATATACTTACATATATGTATATGTGTGTCAAGGTTACTTATAGGAAGGAAAAAGAAGTAATGATGAATTATGTGCTACTTGATGTGACAATACATAATTATGGTTGTTTAGAAGAATAAACTTGGTCTTGGTTTTGATTAGAGAAGTCCATGGTAATACTATTTTCTAGACAATATGAAGTATTATTTCTATTACTCAAAGGATAAAAATTATCCCATGAACTATTATTCAATGGGTAAAGAGGTAATGATGAGAAGTATCTTAAAGTGACTAGACATGTAAATATAATGATTACTTTCCTAGGTCTAAAAGGTTCATAAGATTCAAAGAAGGTGGAAAAGGTTCATCTAGGGTTAGGAGAACGTAACTTGATTGAATGGGTAGTTAGGTTTCTCTAACTAATCGGTTGGAAACTAATTCTACTTGGCAAGTAGAATTTCTAGCCAAGAAATATAATTTAAAGATTTTACTTAACTTGTTAGGAAAATATACAAGTGTTTCTACAAGCATTCTTGTCTTCAGAAAAGAACTAAATTGTCCGGGATGAAAAGATATAATTTTATGAGTCTCAAATCTAATTATGACGGATTATTAGGAATTAAAAAGAAATTTTAAAAGAAATTTCCAAGTAATTAAAATAAAATTCAAAATTTTAACGAAATTTTATTTACCAAAAATCTGGGTCGTTATATGAAACTAAATTAGAAGTTTTCGGGTACTTGTAACAACCCTGATTTTTGGTTGTTAAAAATTTCGTTAAATATTTGAATTTTATTGTAATTGCTTTTAATTTCCTTGAGATTTGTCAAAATTACGTTTTTACCCTTAAACTTTCGATTCTTTGCGCTTTAGCCCACTTAGCAAGCCTAACTAGCTTTTAACCATCCGGTTGGAGAAACTAAGCTAGGAAGCCACCTTGTTACTTTTATCTAACCGCAAAATGACCGTTTTGCCCCTCGTGAATCCTTTGAACTTTTTGAACCCTAGACTAAGAATTGATTATTCTTTTTCTTTTAAATATTTTTGGTTTTATTCTTTATCCATTGGACAATAAATGTTAGGAAAACTATTATCCATTGGATAATAGAACCCCAATTGTTTATATTAAATGTCTACTTAGTTAAAGTACTAGTCTTTATTAAAAAGTAACTTTTTGATTACTTTAAAGTACCTTTTTGAATATTTTAATATTAAAAGTTCTCTAGTAACTATTGTCCATTGGATAATAAGAGCTAAGAGGATTATTATCCTTTGGGTAATAAGTTTACTCTTCAACATAGTACATGGGATTATTAATTTAACCTTTTTCTTAAAATCCCCATGTGACATGGTACATACTATTTTAAAATAAAAGTTGCCAAATCACTATTGTCCATTGGACAATAGAAGTTAGGAAATTTATTACCCAATGGATAAAGGGGTTAGTCTTTCACCAAGTACAAGGATTTTAATAAACTAATCTTTTTCAAAAATCCCATGGGATGATATACAATATTTTATTGGAGGATTTTAACACCTAAGATTCTTAAGTACTCTTGTATTATTCTTTATTGGGATTTTGATCTACCTAGATACATTAGTACATGATTGATTAGTTAATTGCCTTAAGTACCATGTGCCAATTCATTTGTTTATTGGGCAAATCTTAGCTCTTAAATCTTTTGATCTCAAAAGTACATATAATCTTTCATATATCTCTTATACCTTGTATATGCATGTGTGTGTGTGTGTGTGTGTATATATATATATATTGTACCATGCAAGAGAGAGAGAGAGAGAGAGGATAGAGAGAGCCGAGAGAGAGAGGGCCGAGAGAGAGAGAGGGAGAGAGGGAGAAAGAGAGAGGAAGGAGGAAAGAAGGGATTTGGTTGTACCTTGGTTGATCTCCCTTCTACTTAAAATCCTTGGTGTATCTTTCTTCCTAACTAAGTAACTAACCCACCATTAACCTCCATTGTACTCCTTTGTACATCTTGCAATTTTTAGACCCTTGGATCTTGTACCAATATCTTTCTTGCCCACCAAGGATCAATCCTAGCCATGCAAGTGTAGGATTCTCCCTTGATCTTTCATGATCTCATGACAAGTGTCAAATTGAGGAAACGAAAGGGAGCCAAGCTCTTGCCTGTAAATAGAAGCCATTCCAAGCTTCAAAACTCACACCTCAAGCATTTGCTCTTCCTTCTCTCTAAAAACTATTTTTGGGCAGCCTACTGTCCCTTCGGAAATCCTCCGTTTTCTCCTGCTTAGGTTAGTTTTTAGGATCAACTTTCTTCTGGAAAGTCGTAGAGCACTTCGAAACCTTAAAGTTAGACCCAAGAATCACCCCAATCGGTTAAGAAATGACAAAGATATTGCCATCCAAAGTTCAGTGAAAATTCTGGATTTTCATTTCCTGACAGCTTACTGTCACTTCATTCATCCTCATTTTTCTGCTACCTAAGTTCATTTCTAGGATTAACTTCCTTCACGAGAGTTGTAGAGGGTTTCGAGATCTTCGATTTCAACCCAAGAACGACTCTATTCGGCTAAAGATTGACCGAGTTACTGCCGTCCGAAGTTCGGTCCAGATTTGAAACTTTCACCGCCCATAGAATTTTTCAACTTGCTTGTTCGGCCCCGACTAGTTTCGGATCAAGGTAGTTTAATCTTACCCTTCTAACACTAGTATCGTTTCAAATCATATGTTAAAAAAAATGGATGTTATATAGTAGTAACTTTGATCATTTCTTTTAAAAGTAGATAAGGTTATCTTTTATTGAATGTTGGAAATGCATGGTTTATTTTCAAGATGTTTCAAGCATGCTATGTACCTAGAGTTGATGATCTTGTTGTGTTAATTTCAAAGCTTTGATTAAATGCATGTTTGTATGAAAAGTCTCACACGCGGAGTCTTGCATGAGGACGTGACACGAAAACCGAGAAAGGTAGAAACATGGCACCTAAGATGTGTTTAACAAGGAAGTGATAAAAGGAAGTACTTTGGAAACCACATAATGACCATTTCGAGGGTATTATGTGAATGGTGTGTGTTTATGTGTGTTCCAATGGGAATCCGGAATAGCGGAACCATTGTGAGGTTGTGTGTGTTCCCATGGGAAACCGGACCGACGGAACCATGGTGAGGTATAGCTTGGTTATCCGCGGAGAGGAGCCAATGCAATGTGTGCCAATGGGAACGCCCGGTGCGGCGAAACCATTGTGAGGATACTCGGGAACCCGGAACGGCGGAACCGAGGTTGGGTGTGTGACTTGGTTATCCGCGGTACGGAGCCAATGTCAAATGATTTTGAAAGATGGTTTTGTAAATGGAAAATGATTGACATGGTCTACGATGAGTTGCGTAGGAGAAACACGGGAAAACTTGGACACCAACGAGAATGTGGATGTGTTATCGTTATTAGTTTGATTCCTATGATCGTTTGTTTGTAAGTTATGGGTTAGCGGGTATGGGGTTACTCTATTGAGCTTTCGTAGCTCACGGTGTTGCCTTTTTGGTGACCCTGACATATTATATCGGTGGCGACGCTGGTATAATGTGTCAGATTTCGTAGATGAACAGGACGAGCTGTACACCTTGGAGGCGTTCGGAGCCGAGGAGCTGGCTAGGATGGAGAAGCAAGAGAAGCTGTAGATAAGAAACCCTAGTTATCCCTCTCTTTTGTAATATTGAACTCCTGTGAGAGTTTTGTTGTGATAAGAGCCAGACTCCATTTGATTTTATCAATAAAATGTTTTATTTAACGTATCCTAATTTTGGGGGCGTTACAGTACTTGTTGAAAGGCCTTACAACCAAAAATTTATTAGGACTATTTAGGATAAAATGATCAAAAAAATAAGATCTTCACACCGATTCAACCGGATTGAAATTGAAGCACATAATTTTTAATCATATTTTTCCGTTAGTTTCATTAACGGCGTTAACAATTTTACCAATTTGGAACATAAAACAAACTATAGGGTTTATTTGGTAGCAATTGAAATTAGAGGGACGGAATTGAGACAACAGGAAAATTAGAAGGACAATTACGAAAATTTGCTCTTAAATCATATATACAACCACATGTTGAACCTTTTTACTTAATGAAATTAAATAAATCCTGTATTGTCTCTCTCTCTCTCTTGCAGGGTGATCGGATTAGCATGAATAAGCAGTTGTTAAATCATCTAACCACAGCATCCCGAATCGCAGTGTTATTGGGAAGTAAAAATGCAGCTGCAAATTACCTAAGCAAATGCTTATATTCAGTTGGAATGGGGAGCAATGACTACATTAACAACTACTTGATGCCGGAGTTTTTCCCGAGAAGCCGCTTATATGACCCTCAACAATATTCAACAACCCTTATTAAACAATACTCAAAACAGTTAAGGGTTGGTATTCCAAAACTCCTGTCATCTACAACTCGTCATCGATTTATCTAAGTTAAGGCTTTGCGTGATTCTTTCAACTTAATTAAAACTATTTTCCTTTAAATTGTTTATTCAATTTTCCAGTATTAGGATAAGCACAAATTAATACGAATAAATAACATTGCTCATGTTAAACTTTTTTGAATAACCAACAAAAATGCATGTGTCCATCTTGTTTCAATTGGTCATATTCCGAGCGAAACACCATTCATATTTCTCTATGGCATGAACATACTTTGAATACGTGTTGAACACGCCCAACATATGTGGAGTTTTCTAATATTGTGGTATCTGTAGATGGTTATAATTGGCAAATGGTAGACGCATCAGGATGTCAAATGCATTTCCATGTTACTTATGCGCAAAAAGTTAGTTGTTGCGTACTTAGGGTCATTTCCATGGGAAAGACTACAATACATTTCCTTATTTGGGTGTGTATCATATGCACCCCCAAAAATATTATGAATTATAAAGAAAATGTTATAAATCGTATTGCTAAAAAGTTACGAATCGTACAAAGGTTACGAGATACACCAAAATGTTATGAATCATTATAAAAAAGTTACGAATCGTACTGTTGAAAAGTTATGAATTCTAGAATAAAAGTTACAAAACACGGTAAAATGTTATGAATGAACCATAAAATAGGTGTATATGGTACACTATTTTAAGAGGTATGTATTGTAGACTTTCCCCATTTCCATATGTCCCGATGTTAATATGAGTTGTACTTGGTATCCCTATTTATTCCTATATTGGTGAAAATAATTATCTTAATTCCATGTTTTGCAAGAATACAAGTTGTGCCGCACGTGTTGTATTCGTATCCATGTATGTGGTTCTTAACCATCAACACATGATGGACCGCTTCGTAAAGCAGGGAATTGAAGTTGGCTATTGTAGGTTGGGGTTCCGCTAAGGTACACTTACGTGTAGTTACGTGTGAGTTGGAGAGGTGCGATTAGTCGATGATTAGTGAAGAGAAAAAGGGAAAAATCTTGTGGGGTGATGGAAGGAGCAAGTGGTACAGAAGAGAAAAAAGCATCGTGTCCCTTGTTTCTTTCCACGGGGTTAACGTCCGACTTTTCCTAGATTGAATGAGTGAGGTCACCTTCTCTATGGGAAAAATGTTCTTCTTCCTCAAATTCAGTACTCACACACTCTCTTTCCAAAAAAAAAATCAGCTTTGTCAAATCAGGGGGAATGTCACGGGTATTTATAGGGCACCTGGCCTAGGTCAAGCCCAGGACGGCGCTCTTATGAAACCCCAACACGTGTTCCTCCTATACCTCTAGGCCTTGGGGAAAACTCATTCTCTTGTGCACTCTTTTCCACGGGAGAGCTTGGATCTCTGCGACGCATCCTCTATCCCAAGCCATCAAGCCACAAAACACTCCCCTATTCTCACAGGAGCAAGGTTGCGACCTACAATGAACGTTTCCTCATCGCCGAGTTCCTTCCAACCCCTGCATTATGTCCTGGATGGAACTCCAGAGACTCCTTAATCAAATCCTTTTCTCATAATGGCAAAATCTTGGGGACTTGTGGGGCTTTACCCATGGCCTTCTGCTGCTAGGCTATCTTGGGCTCCATTTTCTCTTCCGCGGATTGAACGGACTTCCGCGGATATTGTGCCTCCCGCGGGCATTCTCTCTGCACTCTATACATGTGTTTCCTCTCAATTGGATAGTTAACCATTCTTCCTTAAGTTGAGGTTTGACCAAGATTTTTCTTCCGCGCGGGCACTATGGCCACTTGCCCATTGCTAATTGGCAAGTCAAACGGTCAGCAAGGGTCAAAGGTTAATAATTTTGACCGCACCTACATATGCCCCCCACGCGTGTATGGCAGGTTCAAGTCGTGTGCATGCGTATTTTATTCTCTGTAGGTTTCCGCGGATGCCCACAAACCGTTCCGCAAAGCGATGAGTTTCTTGCTCGTTTGTGGCACCTCTTCGTGTATTGAGATAACCCTTGGTGTCCCGTCGTTATTAATGCTCATTAATGGACTTGCTATATCAGGCCTCCATTCTTTATTCCTTCTCACCTACCGTTTAACTTTCTCTCTCCTTCTGTAGTCAAAAGGCTCTCTCGTTCTCTCTCTGTAATCAACGGTTCCCATCTCTCTTTCTTTTCTGCTCTCCAAAAGCCACTTCCTTAAATATTCATGGCGCGTAATCTAGCCATCGAAGAGCCCGTCCCGAGTGTGGAACAGTGGTAGAGGGCCCTCTATCTCCAAACCGTTGGGGACCTATTCTGGGCTCTTGTAGTGGCCTACCGTGCCAAAGGGGCTTCCCTAACCAACCCCATACACCTCACGAGTCCTATTGACTTAGGGCAAGCTGAACTCATCAACCCTTCTTCTGTCCTTCGCTTCCGTATGGAATGTGGGGATTTCCCTCTTTTGGAGTGTCGCTTTGGGGCCCAATCTTCCTTGCCCACCGATTTCCCAGAGTGGGTCGACGAGGTCGTCAGTGATCCCGGCCAAAAGTAGCTCCTCCTTGGCACCAGCTCCTTCGACGCCGTGATGCTATCACGAAATCTGAAAATCCCGCGGCACGGGGTGTCGCTCAAGAACCTTGAGCACGCGTTTTCATGTTGGAGCATCGATACCCAGTCCTTCAGATGGACTTGTGGGGAAAGCGGTCTCTCCTTGGTGGATGTGGTCTTCCTCACTTGCCTCTCTCTCTCTCTCTCTGCAGAGTCAGTCCCCTCAACCCAAACAACTTTTCCCCCATCGACTAGCAGAATGTTGCGGAGTTGAGGAGGCTAGGCAGACTTGCTCAATATGGTCCCCGGTTCGCTGCTTAAAGTGTCCGCAAGGACACCGGGGCGAATGCCAAGAAGACCTCCTAGCCAAGCTGGATCCGCTTCTTCTTCAAGAATCTTCAACCCGCAAAGTCAGTGATTCCAGGGGAAACACGGGACTTTATTTAGGGTCCCCATTACTAGCAGTGGCTATACATGGGCGGCGTCTTTGCTTTCTTCCTCTCCTACTTCGTTCTCCCCGACTACCTGTCGGATAGCCATTCTCCAGCGGTTTTCCCGCTCGTCGTCCTTTTGGCTCGCGAAGAGCCCATTGCACTGGCCCCCTTGTTCCTGGGATCGCTCCACTACCAACTTGACCTGGTTCAAACTGACCTTGCAAGGTCTCTTGGGAGGTGTGACCATCTTTCCATGGTTCACACAAGTTTGTTGCTCACATATTTTTACTAGCATTTTCCCATCATCGCTCCTGTTCTGCAAACCTTCGCAGTGTCAGCTCAACGGTCCCTCACGAAGCGGTGGTATGGGGCACGCCTTTACGCCTCTTGCTACAAGGCTTGCGATGTTGAAGTAAACTTCATCCCGCGACCCTATAGTCCTACTTCTCCTGGGGTGGTTGGCCTAGGCTAATGCCTTTTTCCAGTTCATGCCTCCATTTCTTCTGTGAGTGGTGGGGACTCCGTTGCACGAGTGGTTGTCAATGCCACTCTTATTGCAATCTCGAGATTGCTTCTGTGTCTCTGCAACGAGGCTAGTAGCATGACTCTCTACCGCCCAGACTGCTTTACAAGGTAGTTGGGATTTGACCTAGGGGTTACGAGGGCTGCTCCACTGATGCCTTCTCTTGTTGACGCCCAGCTTCGCTTCGCGAGGGCACACATCATCGCCGTCCTGGAGGGACTCAAGCATTTGTTCATTCCTGAGCGGAGCAATGCTGGGCTGTATGTCGCGGAATTTCACCTGTTTTGGTGGTGGAACCTGGACTCCTTTTTGACCTTTATGTATGGGGACACCAATATTTCGGAGGAGTTTGCGATCAGGCGTTGAGATACTTTGCGGCGAGCAGTCACAGAAGCTCGCGGGGTTAACTTGCACGGGCCCTACATTAGGTGGGTCGTGACTAATCCACAGCCCCTAAACAGGGCTTTTCTACCGGTGCCTCCTTCCACTGTCTTAGTTGTCGCACGGCGTGCACCAGCGTGAAGCACCTGGGGGAGAACACCGCCGGCGGGGGGCGGTCAACACCAAAAGCGTCTTCGCACGGTATACATTTCCACCTTTTCTTTCACACGTTTCAGTTGATTTGTTTCATCTTTGTTATTCTGACATCCTTTCCACAATTCCAATTCTCCTTTCAGTAGCACAAATTGGACACCAAGGGATATCGCAGGAGCAGAAGAGATGGATGAGACCGCAGAGAAGGAGGCAGAGGAGAATGCCTCGGCCTCTCTCACTAATCGTCACCGTCTCAATGGTATGTTCTTTTTACTACATTTGTGGTTTTTTATTGCTCCCTTCAAATTTCTAACACTTGGAATTTTATTGGCCTTTCTTGAACAGTTGTGATACAGGAAGACTCTAAGGAGGAGGGGGTGATGGTGTTGATGATGGTGATAACGATAATGATGGCCGCGATAACATACCTATCAGTACCCTCTTGGAAGCCCAGCAGGCTCAATCTTCCATTCCTATGGCCGATGATGTTGCCGTTGTGGACATCCCTGATTCTTCGGAGGAGACAAGAGGAGTGGGGCTTGTTCATCCTCTCGCGGTGCATGTCCCTTACCCACAGCTAGAGCTAGAATCCTCCGCGGTGATAGGAGGTATGTTCAGCCTTGATATATCTTCATTTATGGACCTTGGAGGGGACCCCAACACGGTTTCTTTCGAGTCTTCCTCTTCCTCCGAAGAATCTAAAAATTTCATCAGTTATTCCACTGACTAAGACCCCTCTCCTTCTCGTGCAGCAACTTCTGAGATCTGCGAGCCCCCTCCATCGGTAGATTCCCGTGAGTCTGTCGACCGTGGGAAGGGGGCAGCTAATAACGAAGTAAAAATGCCTATCCGCCTCTTCCCCGCGGCTTATCTGGTCGAGAAAGTCTATCACCCACTCCTCAATGCCATCACTTAGGCCCACCCGGAGACTTTTGCCCATTTTAGTTCGCGAACGCCCCAGCTCGGGTCAATGCTGTTGAGAAATTTTCATGACTTGCTGATGTCTTAGGCACAGTTGCACTTTGGTGAGTTCACTCTTGCCACGGTGACAGCTATGTAGGAGCTCACGCAGGACATGGTGAGTCTGGGTTGGTTGAGTGCAAGGGGCTCCGCGCATAGGGACACGGGAGAGCGAGAAACTCTGCAACCTGAAATCCAAAGCCTTTCCGCCCAAGTGGAATCTACCCGGCAACACATGACCGATCTGGAGGCTCGGCTTGTTCAAGCCAAGCGACAGGATGTGGAGCTGGCTGCCGCAACATTGAACCTCGCGGACCCTAACCCCAACGAGCTTGTCTTCGGGGAGTTGGTGTCTTAGGCTTCCTCTTTTTTTTATATATCACCTGTATCATTGTTCCATTTCTGCTTTTTCATTCATGAATAAAAAATAAAAGGGGTTTCAGAAATGATTGTGTTTCTATTGCCGGCGGCACTTTTTATTTGCTCTTCGTTGTTTATATCACAATTGCTTGCCTAAAGGTTATTTTTAGCTGATAACTATTGGTTTCGCTAACCTTTAACTCGCAGATCATATCTTGACCATCTCTGACTTAGTATCATCTCTAATTGATAAGCGTTATGCCCTATCTCATGGGTCATGTCCTGACCACCTCTGACTCAACATTATCTCTAATTGATAACCGTTAAGTCTAAACTCACGGATGTTCGCTGGGCAACTTGCCACGAGAGCTCGTATTCTTAACAAGGCTAAATAATTACAAGAAGAGAGGGGGGGGATGGCTGAGATGTTCTCTCCGTGCAACCCATTTCTTGAAGCAATGCGTAATCAAATATACAAGATAGAAGAAAAAGTGTTCTGACGCTTCATTAACATCTCTAGGTAACAAACCCACTGATTCATGCTACAACGTTTCGAAATGTCTTACAGTGGAATAGACCTCTTTTCATTGCATTTTAAAGAAAGAAAAAAACAATACTGATAACAATAGATAAACAAGAAAGGCTCTCCCCAAAAGAACCAAGTCGCCACCGCTGTTTCTACAGATAGAATTTCTTGATGTATTTTGAGTTGACCGCCCCTGTCATGAACCCATCGTCCATGTGGGCTAGATGATAGTACCCTCTCTCGAAGGCACTAATAACTTCATAGGGCCCCTCCCATCTAGGCATGAACTTCGGAGTCTTCAGGTTTCTCATCACTTCCATGGTCGCTTTCCAGACCAAATCTCCAGCTTTGAAAACCCAAGGAACCATACCCTTGTTATAATAACGTGCCACAGACTCCTAGTACTTCTCTTGAGCAAGGGCCGCAACGACTCTTCTCTTTTCCAAAGCCTTCAAATCTGCCATTCTTCCCTTCGTGGAGCTCTCTATTATGAGGATCATTCTCGCGGAAGGCACGCTCAACTCCGCAGGTAAGACTGTCTCCACTCCAAAGACCAAGCTGAAAGGGCTAGCGCGGGTGGACTTTCTGTTCAAGGTTCGATAGGCCCAAATGGCTATTGGCAAATGATCTACCTAAGTACCACCGTGCTCGTCCAGCAACTTGCTCAGGATTTGTATGAGGGTCTTGTTCGTTGCTTTCGCTTGCCCATTGCCTTCCGGGTAGTAGGTATTGGAAGTACGGTGGTCAACCGCGTATTCATCGAGGAGGCTTCCCAATTGACAATTGATAAACGAAGTCTCGTTGTTTGATAGAATCATTTTGGGTATGCCGAATCTGTAAATGATATTTTCCTTGATGAATTGTGACACCGCATCCCTAATAGCCCTCTTCGGCAGAGCTGTTTCAACCCACTTGGTACAAACTTTCGTGGTTGCTACAATCCATCTGCATTTCCGCGAGGCTGGAGTGATTGGTCCAACTAAGTCCATGGCCCATGTATGAAAAGGTTATGGGGCACGGATTGAATGCAGCTCCACGGAAGGAGCATGGACCAAATTCCCAAACTTCTGGCATGCTTGGCACCTCTGGACATGTCGCTTGGAGTCACCTTCCATCGTGGGCCAAAAGTACCCCAGATGAACTAGCTGTTCATAAAGCTTTCTCCATCCTCAGTGTTCAGTTCGTGCATCCTCCTCAATACCTCCTCTGCTTCCTCTTTGTCTACACATCTCTGTGGTGTCCCACCAAGGGTCATCCTGAATAAGAAACCCTTCTCAAGAAAGAAACATCGCGCTCCGCAGACGACCCTCGTGGCCTCCATCTTCTCCATAGGCAAAGATCCTTCTCGCAGATAGTCAATGTATATATGCCTCCAATCTATCTCTTCATCATTGGTGTGAACCATCGATCATTTTGGCCTAACTTTGTACAAGGAGCATCACGTGCAATTCTTCGCAATCATTTCGGCATCCTTCTTCATATTCAGCCAATAATGCCCCTGCCTCTGAATCCTCTTGTACAATGCTATCTCATTTTGTGCACAGTTGTCATCATGGATTTGATTCCGCCTTTCTCTTGCTTCTTCCGGACTAACACACCGTGCTAGCCATCCTGGAGAAGTGCGGTGGTACAGCTCCCTACGCAAAATTACAAAACAGGAGAGTTCTGTTGTGGGCATAAATACTGCGCCTGTGGTTAGCTATATTTTGATGGCTCCGTGCCAATCTTTGGACGGCTTGGAGAAGTCTTCTATCACAGATGGTTCAAACATTTTTACAATTTTGATGTATGCCTTTTCCTCTTCAAACTCTGTCCTTGCCCCCAGTGTTGCGAGGGCATCTGGAAACCAATTCTCCAACCTCGGTTTATGAATGGTGCAGACGTTCTTGAAGAATTTCATCAACTTTTGGATCGTTGTTCGATATGGTGCCAATGTTGGTTCCTTCAGCATGTAGACTTCCTCTGTTTATAAAACCACTAGTTTTGAATCTCCCGCTACCCTTAAATGCTTGATTCCTCTTTCTTTTGCCGCTAACATTCCCTGGATCAACGCTTCATATTCCACCTCATTATTGGAGCAGGGGAAGCTTAGCTTGTAGGCTAGATGACACTTTTCTCCTTTATCACTCTATAACACTATTCCCGCCCCACTTGATCTACTTCCCGCGGCCCCATCGAAGCTGAGCGTCCAGTGCATAATATCTGCGTTGGCCGCGAGAGCTTTGAAACCATCCTCAGGTAATGATTCTTCGAGTGGTTCACACTGTCCACTTGGAAATTGGGCTAAAAGGTCCGCGAGCGCCTGGCACTTGATAGCTTTCGGGGTGACACAAGAAATCTCAAACTCTGCCAATGCTAATAACCATCGCGCGACACGACTTGGCTTGTGAGGCCCAGGTGAGGCAAAAGATACCTTATCGGATCACATTTGATGACGGCCTGTACGGGGAATGATAGAAAGTAGTGTTTGAGCTTTTGTAAGATAAAAATGAGGGCTAGGCAGTGCCGTTCAATGGCCGTGTACCTCTTTTCTGCTCCCTGGACCTTCCTGCTGATGTAATAGACTGGGCGCTCCGTCCCATCTATTTCTTGCACCAGTAAGGCCCCAATGGATATCGGGGTGGAGGTCAGGTAAAGGATCAGCGATTTTTCTACGATTGGAGCCACCATTGTTTGAGGGGATGTTAAAGCCACCTTGATCCTTTCAAAAGCTTGCTAACGCTCGCACTTCCATTTGAATCTTGCGTTGCTTTTTAGCAAGTCTGCGAAGGATGCCGTGATTTCTGCCAACGCGGGAATAAAGCGCCACAGATAAGAAACTTTTCTCAGGAAACGTTTGAGCGTCTTTAGGGAGTGGGGCGGGGGCATCTCTGTGATGGATTTGATCTTGGCCCCATCCGCGTTAATTTCGTGCCAATGTACAAGAAATCCTAGAAACTTTCCTGCTGTCACACCGAACACGCACTTGAGAGGGTTCATTTTGAGATTGAACTTTCTGCACCTGTTGAACACAGTGGCTAGATCCGCAAGGTGATCCCTCCATTTGACTTCACCACTAAATCATTTGCGTAATCTTTAATTATCTCATGCATCAGGTCATGGAAAATTGCTGTCATGACCGTTGATAAGTTGCTCCCGTGTTCTTCAGCCCAAAAGGCATCACTATGTAGTAAAAATTTGCCAACGGGGTTCGGAATGCTATTTTCTCTGCATCCTTCGGCGCCATCTTTATCTAATTGTATCCGCTGAACCTGTCCATGAAAGAGAACATCTGGTGGCTTGATGTGGCGTCCACCAATGTATCAGTATGTGGTAGCGGGAATTCATCTTTTGGGCACGCTTTGTTAAGGTCACAGAAATCGATGCATATTCTAATTTGGCCATTCTTCTTCTTTACCGGTACAATGTTTGCCAACCACTCAGGGTACTGTATTGGGCGGATGAAGCCCATTTTCCTTAGCTTTTCGACTTCTTCCTTTATTTGTCATTCCAAGTTTGGATGGTACTTCCGCTGGGACTGCTTGGCTGGCTTTGAGTTGGGAAGACATTCAAGTGGTGTGCTACTAGCGCTATGTCTAGGCTCGGCATTTCTTCATAATGCTATGCAAAAACATCTAAATTATCACATAGCAATGTGATCAGCTTCTCGCAGAATTTGCCCTCCAGTGCCTTGCTTATGAATACTGGCCTATGGGGGCCCACTCCATTACTTAAATCAATTTCTTCCAACACCTCTTGTTGCGGCTTGGGTTCATCCTGCATACACTCTGGCGCACACTTAGGTTTTTGGATAAGCTCTTCCTCTTCCAGCGCAGCACACGTTCCGTCGGGGCCAGTGGTTTCATGATTGCCCATTGCCCCGATGGACCGTCGTAAGTAGTATACGGTCTTCCCCCCTTTTTTCATCTTAGTGATCTTTCTAGGGGTGATGACCTCTTCTGCAGAAGGGTCTCTTTCTCGTGGTTCTTGCTTTTCTTCTTTGATGTCCTCCCATTTTGGTATCTTCACCTCGCATGGTCTGGCCATGATTGCTTGGGCGGCTTTGTCCATTTCTGAGAAGTATATCGCATCTGGGAGGTGGGCCTCATGAGTATCAAACGGGCTCTCAGATGCGCGGATAGTCACTTTCTTGCTTGCCCAGACTCCTTTCAGACACTGATGGTAACTTGATGGTACTACTGCATAATTGTGCATCCAGCTTCGGTCAAGGATGATATGATAATTGGGGTCTCCATTGATGAGGTGGAATTTTATAGTAGAGTGGATTGCCCCCACTTCTAAATCCACAACAACATATTCCAAGGACTACCTCTTATCCCCTTCGAATACTATGATGGTGATTGGGGACTCGACTATTCGATTTTCCTAGATTTCGAGCTTTTTGAATGTTGATAGCGGCATCAGGTTTATGGAGGCCCCACCATCAAGAAAAGTGTGTTTCAACTCTGTTCTGTTTACGCGGGAGGTGAGATACAGTGGACGATTATGAGGGTATGGTATTCTGCGGTCTGCATCGGAGAAAGTAACTGCGTATGACTCATCTCTAAGTGTCCATGGGACCAATCCGTCCGCGGACATGCACGACTCGTGATGAACTTCCGTGATATTGATAATCGCCTTGGTGATCTCTAGCCTCGCAGCTGGGGTGAACCCAAAACCATCAAAGAACGCCCAGAACTTCATATTATTTTGTAAGGCTTTGGCCCAGGCATTAGGATCAGGCATGACCACGAGGGCCGCGCCATCTCTGAAATCCTCTATAATTTTGTAACAAGACACCATAAAGGCCCATGCTTCCTCGTCCTCTTCTTCCAGATATTAGTAGCTGTCTATATCTTCTTCGTTTTCATACATGAATGGGTAACATTCCGCCATGTTGACTTCTCCGTCATGGTTTTCGTGAGCTGGGTATGGTTCCATGCGGATATCGCGTTGCCCTATTTGTAGCTCATAAGCGTTCTGCTTTCTTTTGAATATCTCTTGAGTGACCAGCGAGTTGAGTTTTGTTCACCATCCACTTAAAAGGGTGAACATTACCCTTCTTCTTGTTGGTTGAAATGATGTGGACCCCACCACAACGTGATGTCATGCTTATCAAAAAATGTATTGCATGTGGTAAACATGACATCACTTTGTAGTGGGGTCTACACCATTTCAACTAATAAGATAGAGGGTAATGTTCACCCTCTTTTAAGGAGGGTGAATAAAATTGCACTCGTGATCAGCAGTCGTTGGTTGGGTGTTTCGTGTGGCGGTGATACATGCAGTACCTTGGGTGTTCACGATCCTTCCGTGTTGGTTCGTACTCGACAGGGGGAGCTCCAGTTCTTCGTTGGCTACCCATGCATTCACCAAGGCCCGTAATTGGTTAGCCTTTTTTTCTATTTCAAGCTGATTTACCCAAAAAAAAGAGCCCGCACTTCATCCATACTGCAAGGATAATATGGCGCCAGTGCGAGGTCGCGCTCCCTCTGTTTCCTTCCTCCACTGGCTTGTTGGGCTTGCGGCACGTTCGCGATGGCAACGATGGCACTCGTAGCTTTGCCCTTCCAACTGTCTTTCCTTGTTGGTTTAACAACATGGCAAAGGTTATATGCTGACTCCAATAGTGTAGAAAAGGTTCCCAATTTCAAATTAATGAGTAGCATCTTGAACTCATCTATCATTCCTCCAATAGAGATTTCAACAAGCTAGCCCTCTTTAACAGATTCAGTACAGTCAACCTCATGGTCTTGAAACCACTTTATGTAGTCCACTACGTCTTCGCCATTCGTCTGAATCTCCTTTGTCAGGCTGATTATTGTAACTTTCTCGTGGACTTGGAAGAATTTAGCATAAAAGCTGTTCACCATTTCTTCGCAAGTGGCGATCGAATAAGGGTCCAAGTTGACGTACCATGTATAGGCGCGGGAAGTAAGGGACTTTGAGAACTCGTGGAGGCACAAGTTAGAGTCCGCTGCATGGGCCCTAAGAGATTCTATGAAATGGACCACGTGTTCCTGGGCACTCCCTTCCTTGGCATCGAACTTTACAAACTTTGGCGGGCTATACCTTTCCAGATAGGATAATGATAGGATCGCCAAAGGGTACAGGGGGGATGTCGGGGCTCGGAAGGGAGGGTAAGATTGTCTTTGCATTTTCCTTGGTGATGAGGGCCTGAACTTTTGCCATAGTAATAAACTGCCCTGAGGATTGGGTGCTAGCTTTAGTGACAACTGGTTCCTTTAGCCGTTCCTTTCTGCTTGCTTCGCTTGCTTTCTGTTGAGCTAACAAGGCCTGCACTTCTACCATCATAATGTAGGGTCCCATGGAGGGTGTGCGGGTGCTGTCATTGATGGGTTCCTTTCCCCAGGCTCCAATGGGGTTCCCAGCAATTCCTCCTACGAGTACATCGCGCAAGGGCTGCAGTGAAGATAAAGGGATCTGGGGTTGTGTTATCTAACTATTGTTGCCCCCAGCATGGATCTGTGGGGGCTCATTGTCTTGGCCGGCCACGGCCTTTGGAAGGGCCGCCGAAATGAGTTCTGCAAGGCTTGTGAAGGCCGCGAGTATCCGTTTTTGCGTCTCGAGGAATTGTTGCTAACTGTCTCGGAGGGCTCTTAGCATTTGTGCAGCTGCATCCGCACTTATGGTCTCACTTACCTCCTCGATGGTTGCTATTATGGTATCTTGGTGCGTCATTGCTCTCCTACACGGTGGTCCAACGTGTTCCTTTAAGCGAGTACTAACCATAAACTAAAAGACACCTCCCCAACAGAGTCGCCTAATGTTGGTTGGGGTTCTGCTGAGGTACGCTTATGTGTAGATACATGTGAGCTGGAGAGGTGCGATTGGTCGATAATTAGTGAAGGGAAAAAGGGGAAAAATCTTGTGGGGTGAGAGAAGGAGCAAGAGGTACAGAAGAGACAAAGGCAGCATGTCCCTTGTTTCTTTTTGCTGGGTTAACGTCCGACTTTTCCTGGATTGAATGGGTGAGGTCACCTTCTCTTTGGGGAAGAGTGTTCTCCTTCCTCAAATTCAATGCTCACACACTCTATTTCAAGGAAAAATCAGCTCTGACAAATCAGGGAGAATGTCAGGGGTATTTATAGGGCACCTGGGCCTAGGTCAGGCTTAGGACGGTGCTCTTATGAAACCCCAACACGTGTCCCTCCTGTACCTCTGGGCCTTGGGGAACACTCATTCTCTTGCGGACTCTTTTCCGCGGGAGAGCTCAAATCCCCGCGATGCATCCTCTATCCCAAGCCACCAAGCCACAAGAGGCTCCTCTATTCCCACGGGAGCAAGGTCGCAACCTGCGGCAATCATTTCCTCATCACAGAGTTCCTTCCAGCCCCTGCCTTATGGCCCAGATGGAACTCCTTAGATTCCTTATTCAAATCCTTTTCTTGTAATGGCAAAATCTTGGGGACATGAGGGGCTTTACCCACGGCCTTCCGCTGCTAGGCTGTCTTAGTCTCCATTTTCTCTTCTGCGGATTGAGTGGACTTCCGCGGATACTGCACCTCCCGCGAGAGCCTTCCGCGGATATTCTCTCCGAATTTTTCACACGTGTTTCTTCTCAATTGGATAGTCAAACATTCTTCCTTAAGTTGAGATTTGACCAAAACTTTTCTTGCGCCCAGGCCCTACGGTCACGTGCCCATTGCTAATTGGCGAGTCAAATGGTCAGCAAGGGTCAAAGGTTAATAATTTTGACCACACCTACAGCTGGCATAAAAAAAGGCCCATTAGTTCTTCGAATTCCGACATTGGGCACGCAGCCGCACGCTAACATCAATGAATTAATTAAGCATACAAGGCAAAGCCAGGAATTTTTGTGTGGAGGGTGACCTAGAACAATGGCCACCATCGGTCATTATGTCCCGTTATATCTAGAAGCATAGCATGCAAAAAAACTATCTAAGGTTACAACGAAATGCCAATAAGTATAGAAAGCTTTATTAGCAATTAATTCCACTTCAAAAATGTTTGATGTGTATCAATGTGAAATGTTTTCCTAAAATATATAGACAGAGCCTAACGCTTTTGTTTAAATCACTCTCTTTTTTTTTTCGTTCTCTCAAAAATCGATTTAGATGCATTTTAACTTTGGTGTTGTTTACTTATTGTGTTTTTTTTTTTGGGCGCAACAGACTTTGTACAAGTACAGAGCAAGGAAGGTAGTCCTCTTGGGACTAAACAAAATAGGTTGCATTCCAGCTGAAATCGCTATTCGTGACAGAAATGGATCTTCATGTGTGGATAAGATTAACTCTGACGTCCAACTTTTTAATGACAAGCTCATTTCCCTTGTTGATATCCTCAATAATGATCTCACAGGCGCAAACTTCATTTATGTAAACATGTCCCTACTTTCATTAGGGGACTCATCTTCTGCTGGTAAGTGATCACTTCAATTTTGTACATAAACTTAATTTACTTTATTTGAGTTAACAAAACATTTTGCATAAGTTTGTACTCTAAAGAATTTTCTATCCATCCATGTAGCTTGTAGCACTGTGCGTTGCAATGGTCGTCCAATTTAAAATTTTCTTATTTAAAGCATGATTTAAAGTTTTATTTCTTTTTTTTCATTAAAATTTGACAAACCATAGTTGAGAAAGAAAAGATTTTGTCACATCTATTCTCACTTTGGAATAATAGTTGTTGAAATTTCTAAATCTTCAAGGAAAACACGTGTTTTCAAAGCCTGATTTATTTCTTCCTGTCTCATGGCCGCCCCCAATTTCTAGTCACTCGGTCCCCATACCACTCTTTTGTCACCTGATCAAACAAGTATGTAGGAAAAAATAATTGGTTCTCTATTTAAGGAATATAGTTTTAATGCTCTATTTTTCAACAATTGAAACATGCACATTGTCATCCAGCATATGCTGGCATCTCGATATCATTGCATAGAGTGTATAGGCTTTTACGTTGAATGGAACAAAAAATGCGGATTGGGCAATTGTTCATAATCTGTTCTAATAGTACTTTCGTTTCAGGTATTACAGTTATGAACTCTCCTTGCTGCAAGGGAAGGTGTACTCGTAAACAAGTACCGTGTACTAATCGGAGCACATATGCCTTCTGGGACCGATTCCATCCAACTGAGGCTGCAAGTTCCTATCTCGCCTCAAGCGCATACGCTGCTCGAACTCCATTTGACGCTTATCCATTTGAGATCCGCCGCCTTGCTCTGCTATAGCTCTACTATAGATAGAGATGGAGCTCTCTCTATTTTTTTGTTTGGGAGAAATGATGGAGCTCTCTCTCATTGCTGATTGTAGTAGTAAATTGTACTTTTTATGGAAAGTAGTTAATTGGATTAGTGTCCCCTGTAGTGTGTCCCTTGAATAAAATTCAAGCTTGAGTTTTCGATTTGATTTTGCCAAAAGTACCGCAAAAGGGGGTGAACTGTGGAGACTCAGGACGGGCCAAAGGCCCAGCCCATTTGGTAAGTTGTCTACGAAAAAGATGCGGAAAATGACGGCCCATAACATGTTTTGATAATTAATACCTTTTAAGGACATGTTAAGAACATTTGTTAATGAACAAAATGTCCTTGGTGGATATTAATTATCAAAGCACGTCATTGGCCGTCATTTTCCCAAAAAGATGCTCAAAAAATAATTGACAGTAATTCGACTCGTGTTTGGATTATTGTTGAATGTTAAACCTGATATTTTGAATGAATACATTATTGCCTTCATAAGTAGCTGCTGAGTGTTTCTGTTAACTCCATAGGTTGTGCTCCCTTTTGGTTAACAAATTCATGCCAAAACAAAAAAAATATTTAAAACACGTTTACTTGTATCCTAATTTTATCAAGTTGTACCTTCAAATTTTTCATTCTTTTATTGAGTGTTTGTCTAGGATTGTGAAAATGATTCAATTTGTTACGTAACCAGTAGTGAGAAGAGTTTCGCTCAAGAGATCATATATACTTGTGCGCAAATCAGATGAATCATTAGGTCTAGGCTACCCGAACCCACTTACTAGACGGTGCGTCTTGTGTTTCACACGAGTGACTTATAAGCACTCAAGCGTGATTTCAGATCTAAACCTTCGAGAGTGCAAGGCTTTGGGCAAGAGCAGAGCCAGAATTCGAACGTGGGGGTTAGCTCTGTTCAATTAAAATCTCATTACATGTTGTGTGGAAAAATATGAAGAAAATAATTAAGTGTGAAATTGTATGATTAGGTTTTGTCGCGAGCTTTTTTCTAGAAAGAAATAAAAGCTTTCTTCAACTCTCTTGTGGTATGCAAATGCAAGTCATTACGATATTAATTTATGTTAGTAAAATAGGTCGGTTCGGATCGGACCCCCAAGCCACATGGGTTTTTTGATTGAGTTGGTTAGAAGGATGGGACAGACTAGACCCCAATCTCTATCTGTTAAGAGAGTTCAAAGATAATAGATCACCTAGATCTATTAGGAGACTTTGAATTCTTGGAATTTAATCTATAAATATAGTCTTGCAGATATTTAGTGATACATACAATACGAAACAGTTAGAGTTCCATCACTCCTTCTCCTCTAGAAAATATTCTCCTATCAAATATCTTCTCTCTCTAGGGTTTCCATCTAACAACCCTAGGGTTTGCAGTGTGGATATCAAGAGCAGACTCTAGTAGTCTCCTTTACCCAGCGTGAAGAGAAGACGGTATTCGTGTACGTCATTGGTGCTTGTAGAGCGGGCCTCAGATCGTGAAAAGTTGAAGCATCTTAATTCCACCGTGCTTCAATCATACGTGTAAGTTTTATGTGATTTACGAGCTTTCAATCCTATAAAGTTAACATTGGTATCAGAGCCATTACGGCTCGCTCTCGCATGAACATTTTTTTCTTCTCCGTTTTATGTTTTCGGATGCAAATATAGATATATGATATTCTAGTAAAACAAGAAGAAAAACGGATGCAATAGTGAGAAAGTAGAATCAGATGGGGTCTTGGCTTGATGTGTTCTGATGATTTATTAAGCCTCTGATAATCTATACTACCTCTTTTAAATGTACAAAGGTGTTTCCTACATTTTGTTTTCCATAAATGCCCCAAACACTTGCAATTAATATCTGTCTTATCCTACACCTCTTTCTAACCGACACAATACAACGACTGCAACTAAATGATACAAAACACCAACGGCCTCCCGTGGCTTCCAAAGGACACACCTCTTTGGGCGGGGGAAAAACAGCATTCCCAAAAACGCTGCATCATTCACAGCAAAATTGCTCAGTCAGTCCAATCGCCTAATCCACTAAACTCCGCTTTCTGGCAAATTGATACTACAAAAGCATACCAGACTGAGTATTTGAATAGAAGCCCAAGACAGGTAACACATGTATTCGAAGCATGACAAAAGTATCTAAAAGTAATTATATATTCTGCAATTTCCATGTATAGAAGAGTCCTCCATGCATGGGTTCAACAAGGAGATGTAAACTTCTATAGACAAACATGACATAGTAAGTTGAAATTTCTCCATTGTTCACACCTCTGTAACCATTATTTGTTGTCCTCTGTAATGGAACGGACATCCCAAAAATAGTATCCCTAAACACAGATTGGTATGAGAGTCACGTACGCCAACTATTTGATTCATTTACTTGGTATAAGTTTCAGTACAAGTGATGCCACATATGATTGGCCCTTGCAGATTTTCTATTACTGTATTTGGTGTCTTTTCGTTGGATATTAACATTACAAGAAAACAAGAAAGGGAGAGAATGGTTTCTCTTTTAAAGAAAATGAAGTTTGGCACTTTGATCTTATGAAGGGGAATACATCCATCAGCCTACGGAAAGCAAATAGGTATTCTGATTTTCTTTTAATAATAAACCATTTTGTGAATTGCAACTCCACTTCGACTTATCATTTCAAAATCAAGTTTGGTATGCTTTGTTTATTGCAAGTGGTTGGCTTGAGGATGGAAACGTTGGCAAGGAACCATCATGCCAAGGTAAAGCATATCCGCTCCATCCCTTCTCTGCAATTATCTATTCCAAGCTAAATCATATATTGGGGGCCCAAACTTCCGAAAACAAATACTATAAATTTGTTAATCCTTTTCTGAATAATGCACCTTTCTTGGTCACATAAAATGCATATGCATATGTCTTGTGTTTTAGTATAAAATATGGACTTATGGGTGTTAATTCTACTGAATTTTCGTTCTTGCCATTTAATAAAAGAAAGAAGAAGAATCTTGTCTTGCATTGTAACTTTACTCTAGCCCTGAAATTGGGTGTTGTTTCCACTGCAGAGATAATGCCATATTTATGGATTCCAAAGGGTAGGAAGCTTTAGTGGGGAAAGCGCTCCAAAACTTTTACGCTATGGGGCAAGCAACATTGTTCTTTAAGTTTAACCGTACTGGATACTATATTTTTGCTGGGTTAATTCAAGTTTCATATGTACCAAGGAACTAATTAAGACAAATGGAGATAGGTTATAAGATAATACGTTGAAATGTGGAGCAAAGCTGTAGCTATATAACTACAAGAAATCAGACTTTTCCTGGTGTTTATAAAACGTCGGCAATAGTGAAATAAACGCTGGGAAAAGTCTTTTCAGCGTTTTCCCCGGCATTTGCACTGAATGCCGCAATTGCTGGGCTCAGTAATACTTCCCGGTGTTTTACAAAACACTGGTTATGTTTCCTGGCATTTTGGCAACTATTGCCAGCGTTTTATAAAACCCCAGGAATAAATCCTTGATCAACAACTTTTCTGGTCCGGCGAACCCTTTGCCGGCGTTTTTAAAAATGCTGGGAAAGCTTTTGTTTGTAAATTTTTTTTTTTTGCCTTTCCTGGCGTTTTTAATTACGCGGGAAAAACTATTATTTGTAAAAAAAAAAAAAAAGTAATTCCGGCATTCCAATCCTTTTAGTGGTAACATCAAGCCGCTTGAACATTCATGCACTCTCATCCTCAATAATTGTCTTCTGTCTTCTCATCAATGGACGAAATAAAAGATTTTGCTAAACATTTGGCTTCCCCATTTTGAACCATCTACCATTAAACTATGGAATCTTCTACAAAATCGCTTAAACATAAAATGCAGACTTCAAGGAAATTAAATAGAAAAACGGGTATGTAGCACATTCAATATGTCAAGATCATTCCATGGGCCCTTATCTGCACGCATACATCCACCTTTGTCAGCACAAGTGCATGTACCACCCAGAACCAGAAAATCTGGTAGCTCAATGATACATATCATGGTAGAAAAAAGGTGGGGTATCGACCAACATTAATGTGCTTAACAGCCAAGCCATGCATTGTTATGTCATGTTTCAAGAAAGTACCAACTAAGCCATGAATGATGGGGAACTTGTCACTTAGGAGTTTCACTTTCCCCTGAACGTCATAGGAAAAAGCCCTTTGTTACGCCAAAGCTGCCCTTGTTGATTGAGCCTGATTAATAACATCATCTGCAAAACAGTTTACCAAACAAGGCCATGAAATACAATAAGAAAAGATCATACAGTAAAGAAGTTAGCTGATAGTAACACTATAAGCCTATAACCCTGCAATAAAGGAAACCATAGAGGGCAATTTACTGTTAAAGCCATTTTCTCTCCTTTTATCATTTTTCTATGATGCTTAAATTGGAACAAAATCATTTCATCTTAGGGTAATGAATTGGGATTAATTGACCTATACCACCAAGGTTTAAAACAGCACAAGAAAATGTTGATTTTTTTTTTTGGGTAAATCAGCTTAAAATTAAAAAAAAAAGACTAACCAAAGATACAGTCTACAAGAGGCATACCCTAGGAGGAAAACAAAACAAAACAAAGATTGAGAAAATTGAAAACCTATGCCAAGTGGCTACATGGAGTGAATGATATTGGAATCTAGATGGAGACAAAACAAATAACATCTAGGGCAGTCCCGAGATACATTGTTTCCTAACCATCTACAAAAGAGGCAAGGCACCATTCCAATTCCTGAAATGGGCTTTGGATCACCAAAGGGAGCAGTCCAGCTTAGTGAACAGTAGGGAATAGGTTTTTGTGAATGACATAATCACAACTTGTTCTTAGGCCCTTTGCCATCCGGACTGAATGTACATAGCAAATTATAGTGAGGCAGCCATGGGACACAATAAGACATCTCGACTTGGCAGCATCAACAAGAACCAAAATAGAATAGCAGCAGCAAGCAATCATAACAGCAACTGCAACAGTAGGCAGCAATAGCTACAGTCAGTTGTAGTAGCTTCCTTTCTCAATTTGCTGGGGACGAACAGTAGTAGCAATCAGCAGCAAAACAGCAGACATCTACTGGACTGGAAACAAAATAGACCAGCAGCAGTATACAGTAAGATAGCAGCAGCTAAACGTCTTGGCATGAGTCCCCCAATCAGGAAATACATAACAGAATAGCAGTAACTGGTAGCAAAGTAAGCAAGGTGTGCAACAGCAGGAGCATATCTAGTAGCAATGGATTGCCATCAAATAGCATTTATAGGACATAGCAGCAGTAGATCAGAAGCATCTATGACAGCATCAAGTAAGCACTAAGTTGTACACACTCTGCTATCAACTGCTGAATTAGCAAAGATACGCCAAGCCCTAAAGCCCAACCAAGGACATAGAGAAAACCCTAAGGAGAGGGTAAAAAGCTAGGGACAAGCCTCCTAGAAAAGCTTAAACAGCTCTAGGGACAACCCCCCAAGGGTAGGTACAAAACAATGGGACAAACCCCAAGTTCAAGTCTATTGAACATGTACAACTTAAACACCTTATACATTGTAATGAAGTCAACAAAAAGAGCCAGCATTCGTAATGGACATATAGAGCAATACCAGCCATGGAAACCAGCACAAAAATATCTTAAACCATCAATAGCCCCATATATACACCATTTATGCAACTGACAGCAACAAGATGCAAATGTTCTGTCCAGCAACTGGCAGTAGCATAATGTTTAAGCCACAAGAGACCTTGCTCTCCAATAACCACCTGCTTAAACAAGCTCAGCAGTAGGAAAGAGAAGTAGTAGCAATGATTAACATGTAATGAAATGAAATGAGGCTAGACATGACTGCAACATATCATAAGGAAGTAACAAAATTAGCCAGCAATCACACAAATAGACAATGCCCTTGGTATGTATAAAGCTCACTTTCAACTCCCTCGAAATCTCACAACTCCATTATCTTTTCCAATACCAAGAGCAAGGGTCCCCTTTCTCCCTCCACTATTTCTCTCATGATTCCCCCACTAATTATTATCTCCTCTCACAAGGAAGGTTGGGGCTCTAGCACACAGCTCACATGGATATCACACAATTTAGTAAGGACACCCTTGATCTATGAATTACCACTTCAGTCTACAAGGAATAACTTAGAAGTAATAAGAGGCCCAAATGTGAGAACCTGTAAATGAAGCTGCTTTAACTGACTTGGTCTACTGGAACATGGATCACTCTAGCTTTCCATAGAATATGGCTGCTTTGAATGATTTGGAGACTGGATCCAAATCTCCTGCTTCTAAAAACTGAAGGATCAAGGGGGGTAGCTGTGAGGCTAAATACCATTGAATAATGACCTGAGTACTTAGCAGTAATAGGAGGCCACAGAGTGGAGACTCCAGCTCTCCTTCCTTGCTAGATGAAAACCATAGTGGAGTGAAACACATTTGGATGTTCTGTTTTGGCTCCACAAGTCTTGTACATAGTAGTACTATGTGTGGATCTGCTGAGATATGTATGACTCCAGCCCTCGTAATGAAGTCCATGGTGGAGACAGCCCTCCTTTCTTGCTAGATGAAATCCAAGGTGACATGGTCAATTGGCTGTTCTGTTTTGGCTCCACGACCCTGCAAAACAACATGAAATATAGAAGTGGTGTGATTGAAATGAAACAAAGTTATGTAAGTGATTTGAGTACATTTGTAACGCCCCCAAAATCAGGGTACGTTAAATAAACATTTTATTTAAAATTCAAAACAGAGTCAAGCTCTTATTACAACAAAACCCCCACAGGAGTTCAATATTACAAAAGGGAGGGATAACTAGGCTTCCTAACTACAGCTCCTCTTGCTTCTTCATCCCAGCCAGCTCCTCAGCTCCAAACGCCTCCAAGCGAAGTGTTCCTCTTGATCATCTACAAGGTCTGACACATTATACCGGCGTCGCCACCAATATAATATGCCAGGGTCACCACAAGGCAACACCATGAGCTACGAAAGCTCAATAGAGTAACCCCATACCCGCTAACCCATAACTTACAAACAGACGATCATAGAAATTAAACTAATAACGATAGCACAACCATATTCTCTTTGGTGTCCAAGTTTCTCTTTGTTTCTCCTACGCGACTCGTCGTAGACCGTGTCAATCATTTTCCAATATAAATCCTTCTTTCAAAATCGTTTGCATTGGCTCCGTACCGCGGATAACCAAGCCATACACACCTAACCTCGGTTCCACCGTTCCGGGTTCCCGAGTATCCTCACAATGGTTCCGCCGCACCGGGTTCCCATTGGCACACAAAATTTGCATTGGCTCCTCTCCACGGAAAACCAAGCCATATTACCAATAAGGCTACCACGTCCGGCCCTATTGGCAATCTTCACAAAGGGCTACCAAGTCCGGCCACTTTGTGGTTTTCACAACCCACGCAATGGGCTACCAAGTCCGGCCACATTACGGTTTTCATTCACACAACGGGCTACCAAGTCCGGCCACGTTGCGGTTTTCACAATCCACACGACGGGCTACCAAGTCCGGCCACATCGTGGTTTCAAAACACATCTCATCATTATCCACACCCTAGGTGTTACGTTTCTACTTTCTCGGTTCTCGTGTTTCGTTTACATGCCAAGACTCCGCGGCGTAACTTTACATACCAACATGCATTCCATACGACTATTCCAACAAGATTATCCAACTACTCACTAGCTAGCATGCTTGAATCATCATAAACAAACATACTTCATGCATTTCCAACTTTAAAAGATAATAACCTCATCAACGATCAAAGTATCTTTGAATCAAACATACGATTTACACAATACATAGAATTAGAGTGAAAACTATTTTATACTTGGAAAAGTAGGTAAGGATCACTACCTTGATCCGAAACTAGTCGGGGCCGAGTAAGCTAGGTGGAAAATCCTACGGCGGTGAAACTTCCGAATCTGGACCGAACTTCGGACGGCAGTAACTCGGTCAATCCTTGGCCGAATAGAGTCGTTCTTGGGTCTAGAACGAAGCTCTCTAAACCCTCTACGACTCTCGAGAAGGAAGTTAATCCTAGAAACGAACCTAGGTTGGAGAAAAATGGGGATGAACAAAGTGACAGTGAGCTGTCCAGAAATGAAAATCCAGATTTTTCACTGAACTTCGGATGGCAATATCTGGGTCATTTCTGAACCGATTGGGGTGATTCTTGAGCCTAACTTCAAGGTTTCGAAGCGCTCTACAACTTTCCAGAAGGAAGTTGATCCTAAAAACTACTCTAGACAGGAGAAAACAGAGGATTTCCGACGGGACAGTGGGCTGCCCAGAAAACAGAAAATGGTTTCTAGAGAGAAGGAAGAGCTAATTGCTTGAGGTGTGCTTTGAAAGGCTTGGAATGGCCTTATATTTATAGGCAAAGGGCTTGGCCTTCTCCTCTCTCTCTCTCTAAGTCTCACCTTGACACTTGGCAAGAGATCATGGAAGATCAAGGAAATCCCTAGGCTTGCAAGGCTATTTTGTACCATGGTGATATTCTTGAATCCAATGGATGGTTGAGATGGAAATGGTACATGATCAAAGGGTCAAGAAGCTTGCTAGGTGTCCAAAATCAAATCCAACTTTTAAGCACAAATCAAGGAAAAATCCTAGGGTTGCATGGCTACTTTTGTACCAAGATTGATCTTGGATCAATTGGATGGCTAGGATGGATCCTTGGTGGGCAAGAAAGATGTTGGTACAAGATCTAAGGGCTCAAACAAGTGCAAGGTGTATGCAAGAGTACAATGGAGGTGATTTCCTAGCAATGAAGAATAGATACACCAAGGATTTTGAAAGATATGGGAGATACAATCCAATCTCCTTCCTTCCACTTTCCTCTCTCTCTCTCCCTCTCTCCCTCTCTCTCTCTCGGCCCTCTCTCTCCTCTTTCTCTCTCTCTCTCTCTCTCTCTCTCTCTCTCTCTCTTGCACTAGTACATATACATGTATATACATGCATACAAGGTACAAGAAATATATGAAAGATTGTATGTACTTTTGAGATCAAAAGATTTAAGGGCTAAGATTTGCCCAATAAACAAATGAATTGGCACATGGCAATCAAGTACTAATATATATATATACACATGTACCAAATGATCTTGGAAGATCAAAATCCCAATTTTAAATAATAAAAGAGTACCTAAGAAATCTTAGGTATTAAAATCCTCCAATAAAATATTGTATATCAACCCATGGGATTTTTTTTGAAAAAGATTAGTTTATTAAAATCCTTGTACTTGGTGAAAGATTAACCCTTTTATCCATTGGGTAATAAATCCCCTAACTTCTATTGTCCAATGGACAATAGTGACTTGGCAACTTTTATTTTAAAATAATTGGTACTTTGGCACATGGGTTAAAAAGAAAATATCAACCCATGTACTAAGTTGAAGAGTAACTTATTACCCAAAGGATAATAACCACCCTAACTTTTATTATCCAATGGATAATAGTTGCTAGGGAGATTAAACATTAAAATAATCCAAAAAGGTACTTTAAAGTAATCAAAAAGTTACTTTTTACTATTCATAGCACTTTAATAAAGTAGACATTTAATATAAACAAATGGGGTTTCTATTATCCAATGGATAATAGTTTCCCTAACATCTATTGTCCAATGGACAAAGAATATAACCATTTTGATTAAAAGAAAAAGAATATTAAAATTCTTAGTCTAGGGTTCAAAAGGTTCAAAATGTTCAAAAGGTTCAAGGGGGGCAAAACGGTCAATTTGCGATTTAGATAAAAGTAACTAGGTAGCTTCCTAGCTTAGTTTTTCCAATCGGATGGTTAAAATAAAGTTAGGCTTGCTAAGCGAACTAAAGCGTCAAGAAATAATTTTTCAAGGGGCAAAAATGTAATTTTGACAAATCACAAGGAAATTAAAAGGTAAATCCAAGTAATAACAATAAAATTCAAATATTTAACAAAATTTTTAACGACCAAAAATCAGGGTCGTTACAACATTACTAAACAATGTTCCATTGTACTTTTAAATGTCCAGAATGTAGACCACTAGGCAAATTAGCAATGGACACTAGTCTAGTCCTTATATCATTGGAGATTTTATGAGCAACTACAGTGGGAGGGCAACAAGAGTTCTAGAACTTTCTATAGTTCCTTTCCAACCAAATATGATCGACATACACTGTGAATGCCAGCTTTGCAATGGTGTTGGCCAAAAACTTACCTCTCAAGTTAGAGAGATAGTCCACCCATGGCTGCCAACCCCGATGTCCACTCAAGTGGAGGGCCTTAGGGGACAGGATACTCCTGATCTGGGAAGCTGTAGGATAGTCAATAAAGAGATGGGCATGATTTTCTTCAGAAGGGCAAAAGGTGCATTGGGATAAGGATTTGAGGCCAAATAGAACACGTCTATCTTCTATACTTAACCTATGCAAAAGGGCCATCCAGGTGATTAAGCTACACCTTGGAATATGGCCAGAAAACCACACAACTTTATGCCATGCAACAATGGGAAAGTGGATTCTTAGATTGTCCTAAAGGGATGAGATAGTGAATTCCCCTGAAGTATTAAGTGTCCACTTGCAAGAATCCTTGGTAGTAGAATTGAATGCCACCTTATGCAGTTCAGGTCTGACCTCATTAAGCTCAAGAGTTTGAGTGGCCGGGAAGGCCCATTGGTTATTGTGAATTGCATCATGAACAGTTGCATCCTTAGTAAGCCCAAAGTCATAAACAATTCTCTGACCAAACCATGGGAACAAGGGACTAGGGGATGCCAATTGTCATACCATAAAGAAGTAGACATTCCATCACCCAACTTGTACCTAATAAGAGGCTACACAAGGGGTCTCAGAGATAGAATTTTCATCCATACCCAGGAGGGATTATGTAACGGCCCTGATTTTCAATCAGTGAAAATTTCGTTAAATATTTGAATTTTATTTTAATACTCTAGTAGTTTGTCAAAATTACGTTTTTGCCCTTCAAATTGCTTTCTATGCGCTTTGGCCTACTTAGCAAGCCTAGTTAGCTTCTAACCATCCGGTTGGAGGAACTAAACTAGGAAACTACCTGGTTACCTTTACCTAACCTCAAAAGGACCGTTTTGCCCCTCTTGAAGCTTTTGGACCTTTTGAACCCTAGAACAAGATTTGATTATTCATTTTCTTTTAATTATTTTGGCTTTAATCTTCGTCCATTGGACGATAAATGTTAGGGAAACTATTGTCCATTGGATAATAGAAACCCCATTCTTTATTATAAAAGTATACTTGGTTAAAGTACTAGTATTAGTAAAAAATGGACTTTTTAATTACTTTAAAGTACTTTTTGGATTATTTTAGTATATAAATGACCTAATAACTATTATCCATTGGATAATGGAAGTTAGGGGAATTTTTACCCAATGGATAAAAAGAAGTTAGTCTTTCAAAGTACCATGGGGTTTATAAGTTAATCTTTTTCTTAAAACCCAAGTGCCAAAGTACTTGTTATTTTAATATAAAAGTTACCTAATAACTATTGTCCATTGGACAATAGAAGTTAGGGGATTTATTACCCATTGGGTAATAAAGTTATTCTTTCACCAAGTACATGGGTTGATTAATTTAATCCTTTTCTTATCTCCATGTGCCAAAGTACATATTAATTTATTATATAAGTACCTTGTCCTTTATTATCCCTTGGTTATTAACCATTAGGGGATTTATTACCCATTGGTCAATAGGTTAGTCTTGCCAACTAAGTACTAGGCCTAAATCTTCCTAGAGTACTTTATTTATTTGTTTAAGGGGGCATGTGCCTATTTGTTTGCTTAGTAGTAATCTTAGCCTTTAAGTCTTCTTGATTTAAAGTACCAAAGTACCTTTATTATTCTTTCTTGCATTGTATATATATATTATGTAGTGTACTAGTGCAAGGGAGAGAGAGGAGGAGAGAGAGAGAGAAAGGAAAGAAGAAGAAAGTTAGGTTGTACCTTGGGTTGATCTTCCTTGTACTTTCATATCCTTGGAAATATTCTTCCTAGCCAAAATCTAACCTCCTTTGTACCATTATCTATTGTTTAAACACAATATCTTGTACCAATATTCTCCTTGCCCACCAAGTCTTGCAAGAATCAAATCCTAGCCATGCAAGCCTAAGGTTAGGCCTTGATCTTTCTAGTTGGCATGACAA
>BPLS01000511.1:398774-415201 GCA_019656275.1 Rhododendron kiyosumense | reverse complement strand
GTTCCTGAACTAGGGATGTAACTTTGAACCCCCGTGGGAAACGAATAGGTACGATTCTCGAGTATTTATGGCCGAGGTTGAGATTGGAAGCTAGAATCAGACATCGATCTTTTGATACTATGGTTTACTAGTACTAGTACCAAGCCCAGATTTGGTGAAGTCAGACTTGACTCTATGGTTAATGGGGCATCGATTCCTCTGTGTTTCCTACGAATTTCATTTGAGTCCAAGGCTTTGATGCCTAGACCATCCGCGAATGAGATGGTGCTGTTGGCCATGGTACATGGTCACTGAATAGTGTGGATCGTCTCTTGCTTGTCAGAAATCGCCATTGTGTCAGATGCTATTTGTTTGGTGGTTTAAAATGTTTATTCCATTTACCCAACCAATGCCAATGTTTCTATATCCAAGCATTGATATTGTCCATTCCAAATGCTAGTAACACCCTCTATAACTCAAGCTCAAACATTGCTATGCTATTTGAAAGGAGGACTCAACTCTCAAGCGTCACTGCACAAAACAGAAACTATACCATCGTATCACGTAAGAAGATCAGCGATTCAAAGGAAGAAGAGAACAGGGGAAAAGAGCAAAGAGGTAGTATTCTGTACTTCATATATGTTCACACCATACTCAACAGTTCAACAGAACACAAACAGGAAATGCAAATGTGTTGTATGCGTACAATAAGCTCAGTCAACCAGAATCTTACCAAGAAACAACTGACGTCCACATAAAAGGCGAGCACTCCGAAAATTGAAAAATCAAGAGGAAACAATAGAAACAAAACTAGAAATACTTACTCGAGAACTACCATATGATAGGTTTACATAAACCTAGAACCATATAAGCATGCATCACACAATCTAAAACAAGATGACAACACAGGAACTGCCTCTTCTCACACTATAACATGAAGCATATTTTCAATCTATATGAATTAAGTAAGGCCATCTATGTGCAACAACTTTTGGTAGCACACTTGCAACATCATTCTGATAGATTATGCAAACTTATCATCAACTAATGGATAGGACCTTAATGAAAATTTGACTTCATCTAGGTTGGGTATGTCATACATAACTAACCACTAAAAACACCAATGCAATACACAAGCACCAAAAAATTAAGAGATGGCTCCAAAAATACACAAGCACCAAGAATACACAAGCACCAAAAAATGGCTCCAAAAAAACACAAGCACCAAGTAGTTTATGGAAACAAAAAGAGAGCCAATATCATTAGGTCATTAGCTTTCATGGCCCCAATCTCGACAACAGATACTTCTCCTATGCTGGGAGAATTCAGTTAATCAAATTCATTATGTTCTCCATGCAGACCTACTGGTCCTCTCTCTAAATCCTTCCTAAGAAGGTCATTAAGGAGGTGGAAGCAATTTTAAGAGCCTTTCTTTGGCCTAGACCTAATCTCAAAACTTCTGGAGCAAAGGTCTCTTGGGGAGCATCTTTGCTCCCCAGTTCAAGAAGGTGGTCCGGGTTTTAAGTCTTTGGAAATTTAGAACAAATCTGCTGTGGCAAAGCACATTTGGTTCCTTGTGTCTGGAGGAGAACAACCATGTGGTGCATATGGGTTAAGTCCTACTTACTCAGAGGTAGAAGCTTTTGGTGTGTTAAGGTACCCTGTAATCCCTCTTGGGTATGGAGGAAAATTCCATCTCTGAGGTCCCTTGTGCAGCCTCTTATTAGGTACAAGCTGGTTGATGGAATGTCTACTTCTTTATGGTATAACAATTGGCATCTCCTAGGTCCCTTGTTCCCAACGTTTTGGCCAGAGAATTGTTTATGACTCTGGGCTTACTAAGTGTGGGCAGCGTGCCCTTCTCGAAAGGGAGGGATTCCGTTCCCCCCTCCTAAGAAATGCCGGTTTGATTTGGAGCGCTTTTTAAAGCCGAACGACAAGCGCTCGCAAAAATACAAAGTCGCCACTCGGGTCTGAAGGTCCGACACCCAAGGAACCGTATTTCGAAGCACTTGCCGCGCCATTTGATTTGAAAAAGTTAAGGAACCAGTCCGTCATAACCATATCTGGGTTCGGGAGCCAGGTTACGAGAGGGGAATGGTTTTAAGGCACCCCTCTCGCCCAATCCGGAGATCGGTCTCTACTTAGGCATTTTGTGAAAATATTTGTGATTCTTCTTTTATTAACCAATTTTTAGCCAATTAGGGCGGGAGAACAGTTAATCGGGGATTTAAACTGTAACATATTTGCGGGATGTGATAGATAATAGCATGCATGGATGAAATATTGAAAAATAAATGAGAGAGAATGCAAAACTGTGATTGGATATCAAAACAGTGCCTTGGTGTGAGTTTGTCGTGAACAACAGCCAACTTGTATGCATGGAATTTCGTACATGCAAGCTAACCATCGCGCGACACTCCCATTCCATCGCATGAGTATTGATATTTTATTAGCAGGTTGAATCTTATCCCCTTCTGGGCTCTGGAAGGACCAGTGCAGACCCAGGTTCAAACCAAGCAGTTTATATGTACTGAAAGTAAATAATAATTACAAACAGAGTAAATGGGATAAGGTGCAACCCCTAAACAGTGAGGGATATTAAAACAAAGGCCAAGAGCCTAACTACCCTTGCAAGGGCAACCACTGGAAATAGGCCGATGGCCGTGCGACGGAGTCAATTCATCGCGCGAGTGTCATGACTGGACTTCCAGGAATTGCTTTGCATGCCTGGGCTCTGAGACATATTCAGGAGCAACCTAGGGGCATTCCAGAGCGAATAAATATGCGAAATAAATGAACTAATTGATTTTATCATGTAAAATAGTGGACTATTCGAAACATGCTTCAGGACAAATGCAGGAAATCATGTAAATAAAGAAGGATCAGGATCCCATCCCCATGAGAACCATATCGTGCTGACTAGAACAATCGCACGATGATGTAGGTCACTCGCGCGTGGGAGAGCTGATCCGAGGTAACTTGTAACTCTGCTGGCTTTAGGACCAAGGCAGGTATTGATTAACAGCCTTGGTCCTGCCAGCCCCCCTTAGGGATCAAAACAGTAAGCAATAGGGATTATACCTTTGCTTGAGTGCCTTGGAAATGGCTTGAACAAGATGGTAGAGCTTGGAAAATGAGTGTATGTAGCTAGATTAAAATGAGGGATATGAGGTCTTCTTGGGCTTGTGTAGTCTTTCTTGCCTTTGGATTTTTTTGTAACCCTTTGCTTGAAAGACTAGTGGGGGTATTTATAGGAAGAGATGGGAACTTGGTTGGTGGAGAATAAGGCTTCTCAACCAGCCAACAAGGCTGGTTGTGGTTGCTTGATGGAGGAATGGGGTGCAAAAAGGTGATGGGAGAGTGGGGGGCTAGGTGGTTGAAGCCAAGCCTTGGAGGTGCTGTTCGGACGACAAAAATGGGGTTCCCAGGTCAGTACCCCCCTGATCATCACAAAGTCCAGCTGGAAAAAGGTGAAAACGATAGGTGTTGACCATCGCGCAAGGGAGTGGCTCCATCGCGCGAGGGTTAAGCCAGCCCCATGACGGTCAAAAGTCAAAGCTTTGACTTTGACCAACACCTGGCAAACAAAGCATCGCGCGAGAGATCCAGTAGATTGCGCGATGGTCAAACCTGAGGTCAGGGTTTTGACTAAAGGTTTCTAGGGTTTAAGAGGGGGTCCACTTACTCCAAGCTCAAACCATTTCACTCGCAATACTGCTTTTGACCTGATTTATCATCGGGGAAACAAGAAACCGAAAAATGAAGAAAAATGATCAGGAGATCAGATTGGGGTGTCTACAGTAGTCCCACTTTGATGGCACGCGGAGCACCATTGGCTGGTACGGGTAACGTCAAAGATTTCTAGACACCCATCCAATTCACCCGAAAGCCAATTAAACGAAAAGTGCAAGCAAGTATATACAAATACCGTGCACCAAAGGATCAGAGAGCAAATCGATCATTGATTTGATATCGAATGGATGGATCGTCGTTGATTTGATTTCGGACGGATGGATCGTCGTTGATTTGATATTGGACGGATGGATCGTCGCTGATTTGATATCGGACGGATGGATCGTCGCTGATTTGATATCGCATGGATGGATTGTCGCTGATTTGATATCGGACGGATGGATCGTCGTTGATTTGATATCGGATGGATGGATCGTCGTTGATTTGATGTGGGGACGAATGGATCGTCGTTGATTTGAGTTTTTGGATATCACGTGGGCGGACTATCGTTGGGGATAGAGAAGTGCTCCGGCTATGAATACTATTGAAAATTGTTGTGATGCCATAATGATGATCCGCAGGCCTTCTTATCTTGACCCGGCCCGCCCAGAGACTGGATTGGGCCTGGAGCCCCAATTCTATCATCGCGCGACGCAGTGACTTCGCCACGCGAGGGATGCAAGTTAGGGCTTGGATCTGGAAAAAGCCCAGACCCGGCCCATGCTTGTTTTCTTCCATATAATCGACGAGGACATTCTGAAACCGCTCACAGCAGTTTCAAAACTCCCCTAACTCTAATCTATCTCAAACCCCTCTCCCAACACTCCGATTTTGCTCCAAAATCAAAAAACCCACACACATACGAACACCTATGACGGATCACGATGCCAATGGGGGCAGGGGGGATGTAGTTGATCGTTCAGAGGGCGAGGGAGGACCAATGGAGGTTGAAGTAGAGGATCAGCCACCGGTGGAGACTGTTGCAGACACTAGTGCAGAGGTAACAGGCGGCAGCGATGGCGAACAGTGCCACATGCAGGAGGCTGGTGGCGTCGCTGAGCATCGCACGACGGAGCCAGGTCGTCGCGTGACGGAGGAAGTTGGGGCCATGGGTCCTGGAGTCAAACTTTTGGACCCGAGCATGGCCGTGAGCGGTTCAGTGGTGGTTGGTAGTAGTTCCGAGGGCACGGGCAGTAGAGGTGCCAATGGCGGCGGTGCCGGGCCGAGTGAGACTCCGCTGAGGGATCCGGCGAGAGGCAAGGGTATAGTGACCGAAGAGGAGGGCACCAAAGAGGTTCCTGAGGAGGAGGTACTGTTCTGGCCAGCAGCGACATCGTCGAGCCATAGACCGATCAGGAGATAGGATCTCGCGGAGTTTTTAAGCGACGAGAGATTAGCTTGGCTCCTCAAGGAGGATCCCATGATTAGGGCTGCCGTTTTAGAGGCTCGAGAGGAGCGAGAGCAGGAGATAGCTGCTTCAGAGGTCGCGGCGAGGGCCGATAGGGCGAGAGCCACTGAGGAGGAGGCTCTAAGGGATGCAGAGACCGAGGAGAGGGTCGGAGTTAGGGTATATAGGCCTAGAGTGATAGCGGTGTCGGAGGCAGAGGGCTTGACGCGTGTCCCGTTCACAACATAAGGGTACGAGCTACCTGCTCCTCATTTGTTTGTACCGTCGAGTTTTGCGGCATACAGGCCACAGCAGGCGGAGTACGACTCTGAGCTCATTCTGAGAGACCACGGGACCCATATTTCGAGCAGCTGGTCTGAGGTAAATTTCTAGTAAACTCCCTCCGTTCTTTGTAATTGCAAATTCAAATTTACTGTACATGTTTGAATATTGAAAGATGTATAGTGATCCTTGAAGTAAACCTAAATGGCGATACCATAGTTTCACGTCGAACGTCATGCATGAAACATAATAACTTGAACCAATCATCTATTGTCAGGCTGCATTGATTACCTAGAACTTGAAAATGAACCTTTCATGCTAACGTGCTCCCTTGTTACTTGTTCTTGTGTCTGTGATAAGAGAGAGCAAGGCAGAGGGATATTCGCGGCTTCGGGGGCACGTGTAGTTCTTTGGCCTTGTACCAGGGTTTGTCAGCGAGGGTGAGGCAATTGGTGGACGAGGCAGGCTTTGGAGAGTTCATACAGACTCTCACTCCGGCGAAGAACGACCATGCTGTCCTGGTTGCACTAGCAGAGAGGTGGAGGGATACCACCAATACCTTTCACCTACCGCCCGGGGAGATGACGGTGACACCTACTGACTCTGCAGCGATCACCGGCATGAGAGTTAGGGGCGAGCCTATCCCGTTCGAGTCGGGTATTCAGGAGGATGAGGTAGCCCTAGATTGGTTCTTGGGAGAAGTGCCCAAGGTTGAAGAGGGGATGCGAGGTATGGGCAGTTCGTCCGATACCGTAAGAAGAAAGGGACAACTGAGTAGGAGGCAGAGCAGATGGCCCGGGCATACCTGTTATATCTCTTTGGCACGACCTTGTACCCAAATAGGCGCAGCAAGGTCCACTTGTCATACTTGCCCGGGCTGAGGGACTTAAGGACAGCCTTGCGCTTTGACTGGGGCGGAGCAGCACTAGGCGCAACCTATGGCTTCTTTGGGGATTCGTCGAGGACGGAGGTGAGCACTGTTGGGTATTGGAGGATCTGGGAGGTACGATTCCAAAAGAGTAAAGCATAATTTCAATATGTACTTGTATCCATTTTGATTGCATAATTCACTCAATAGTGTTCTTGCACGTATTGATGATCTGATCCAATAATAACAATGCAGCTCTGGGCTTACGAGGTCTTGAACATGTGTCGCCCGGTGATAAAGAGCTTGGATCTGGGGATCCTCCCTCGTGCTGATAACTGGAGGAAGAAGAACATGGGGGAAAAGCAAGGGAGGGGTGATCTGGATGGCTTCCGGATATACTTAGACGAGCTCCGATCCTCGCAGGAATAACACGAAACTTTATCAAACGGAAATGTACATCCCTTTTTATTGCTTTAATGCTGTCGCTGACCGACACTTGCATTGTCTACTCGTACAGATCGAATGGGATCCCTGGAGGGTGGCAGGGCTAGAGCTGGAGTACCTGACTAGGAGCAGAGTTGTCACAAACAGCAGGGTGTTGTTGGAGTCAGCCTTTGGTTGGCAATGGTACTTAGGTGACCCAGTGACACGTCAGTCACTTGGCTATATTGCGTTCCAGGTGCCTGGGCCACTCCCGCCACGAGCTTCACATACAGGGGAGTACACACTGGATGAGCTGGAGACCTTCACGCGACCTGACACCGATCTAACACACCACTTACGTCCAGACATGGACTATGCGACATACCAGAAAGAGTGCTTGATGGGCCTTTAAGAGTCCGGGAATTCAGAGAGGTGCAGGGTCAGGCTCGCGAGGCTGCTAAGGAGAGGAGGGATGCTGTGGAGAGACAGAGAGGTGGCGAAGTTCGCGTGAAACGGGGGTTGAGCGGTCTAGTGAGAGGCGGGCCACTGGAGCTGTTGTGGAAGATAGCAGTGGTGGATTCTCAGGGCAATCCAACCGAAATACACTTAGTCCCCGCTTGAGCCGAGCCTACACCCGTTACCATCTTGGTAAGATACCGTGGCCTTCATTACCATAGCTCAATAAAATTGAACCATTGTCAAGTTATTCATAACCCAACCATTTTTGCAGGTACCAAAAGAATGGGTGAATGAGGCTATTCGGCGCATGCTAGCACTAGAGAACGTGATAAAACGGCGGCAAGTGGACTCCCACTGGACTTGCGCTACCCTGCTCCAAAATCATCACCGGCGGCTCAAAGATCTCAGGTATATCATCCGGAAAACGATACACTCTTGCTTTCAATACATGATATATGCAACCTCTTTCAATACACGATATGCTATGATATCCACTGATTTGAAATTGATTGTACCAGCTTTCAAACATATAACATGCAAAATTTATACTAACATGCAAAAATTTATAATGCAGGCACAAAGACGGGCGGCTCCTAGGAGGAAAAGCGCCAGGGATCCTCCACAGAAGAAACTGGCGGCAAGGACTTCTACTCCTCCATCTACTGCTAGACGAGAGACGAGAGGCTCACCGGCGACAATAACAAAGGAGGAGGCAGCCAGAGAGGCGGTGGCACGCGCTGAGGAACGGTGCCAAATCAAGATGCGCCAGAGACCTACGCAAGAGGAGCCAGTCCGTAAGAAGCGACTGATCTTGCCTGAGGTCTCTAAGGAGGAAGAGGACGGAGGAGAAGAGGAGGAGGAGGAAGAAGAGGAGGAGGAGGAGGAGGAAGAGGAGGAGGAGACATCTGAGGGTAGCGGCTCTGACGATTCCATAGACGATCCTAGTTACAAACAGGATCCCCAGAGAGAGAGACGACGACGACGATGACGACGGCAACGGTGACTGGCTCGGGGAAGAGTGAGGGCTATGATGAAGCCTCATCCTACTTTCTGCACCCCCTTTTTGCTTTCGGGCCTGCGTGCCCAAGTTGATAGATAGAAGGCCGGAGCGCCTTAGCTGATACTTGATAGTTGTTTTGGGGCCTGCATGCCCTTGACTTGCGGGCGGATGTGCCCTAGTTGACATGCTGGTTATGATTGGCCGAGGTGCCCCACGCATAGTTGCTTTCTTCCTTTTGATATGGAAAAGTTATGGTTTAGTTATAAAATTTGCATTTTCTTGGCTTATTTACTCTTGTAAAAAGAATGAGAATTACCACTAATACCAAACTTGCATTGATGATGTACCGAGACCACTCAGAGACACACACGTACATGTAGGTGGAACTAGTTTAGAAGAAAACCAAGAATGTATCCCAATATATAACTAGGATACGAGGACACGAGGAAATCAATGAATCTTTGGCATTAAGAATACCAAAACTCAAAGTACTCCCATATGGACAAAACTGATACTTCTATACAATCATATACGTACAAAAAGACACTCACGCGTCGACAGAACTAAGAAATAAGTCCTGGAATACAAATTGGCCCCAAAAATGCCAAATATGACACGAAATGGATACAAAACGGAAAACAAGACTCTATTATGTCTCGGACTGAAGCCGACACCTCCGCACAATCACACGAGGTCCATGTGAGCCATATGGCATAAGGGTACTTGGTAAAAGACCTCCAAAACGGATTCGACTTCCCAGAGTCGTCAAATGAACTTAAAATGGGCCACCGAGGGTCCAAAAACTTCGTTAAACGCGGCATTTCAAATCCGATGCTTGGACACAGTCATATATGCTATTTGTGACTTGCTGGAATCATCAAAATTGCAAAACAACCCTTGGAACAAAAAACGACCAAATTTGGACAGTAGCTGATACAATCTATCAAATTGCAGACCAAACCATCGCGCGATGGAGTGAGATGGTCGCACGATGGAGTGTGTAGACACCCCAATCTGATCTCCTGATTGTTTTACTTCATTTTTCAGTTTCTAGTTTCCCCGATGATGAATGAGGTCAAAAGCAGTATTGCGAGTGAAATGGTTTGAGCTTGGAATAAGTGGACTCTCTCTTAAACCCTAGAAACCTTAGTCAAAACCCTGACCTCAGGTTTGACCCTCGCGCGATCTACTGGATCTCTCGCGTGATGCTTTCTTTGCTAGGTGTTGGTCAAAGTCAAAACTTTTACTTTTGACCGTCACAGGGCTGGCTTAACCCTCACGCAATGGAGTCACTCCCTCGCGCGATGGTTAACACCTATCGTTTTCACCTTTTTCAGCTGAACTTTGTGATGATCAGGGGGGTACTGACCTGGGAACCCCGTTTTCGTCATCTGAACAGCACCTCCAAGGCTTGGCTTCAACCACCTAGCCCCCCACTCTCCCATCACCTTTTTCCACCCCATCCCTCCACCAAGCAACCACAACCAGCCTTGTTGGATGGTTTTGTTGCCTTGTTATCTACTAACCAAGCCCTCATCTCTTCCTATAAGTACTCCTTTGGCCTTTTAAGTAAAAGGTTACAAAAAAAATCCTAAAGCAAGAAAGACTACACAAGCCTAAGAAAACCTCATATCTCATCTCTCAATCTAGCTACATACACTCATTCTCCAAGCTACACCATCTTGTTCAGGCCATTTCCAAAGCACTCAAGCAAAGGTATAATCCATACTGCTTACTGTTTTGATCCCTGAGGGGGGTTGGCAACGCCAAGGCTGGTAATCAATATCAGTCCTGGTCCTAAAGCCAACAAAGTTACAAGTTACTGAGGACCAGCTTTCCCACGCGCGAGATACCCACTCCATCACGCGACGGTTCTAGTCAGCACGATATGGTTCTCGTGGGGATTGGATCCTGGCCCTTCTTGTTCTTTTAGTATTTCATGTTTTTCTGTGAAGTATATTCAAAGTTACCTCACTGCCATGCATGCTAAAATCCTTGGTTTAGTCTAGATAATCCATTCAAATTCATTTGAAATGCCCCTGGGTTGCTCCTGAATATGTCTTAGAGCTCAGGCATGCAAAGCAATTCTTGGAAGTCCAGTCATGACACTCGCGCGATGCTCGGTCTGTTTCCAGTAACTGCCCTTGCATGGGACAGCTTAGTCCTTGGCCTTTGTTTTAATACCCCCACTGTTTAGGGGTTGTATTTCAAATTCATTTACTCTATTTGTAATTATTATTTACTTTCAGTACATATAAACTGCTTGGTTTGAACCTGGGTGTGCACTGTTCCTTCCAGAGCCCAGAAGAGGATAAGATCCAACCTGCTGATAATACGTTAGTACTCGCGCAATGGAATGGGAGTGTCGCTCAATGGTTAGCTTGCATGTACGAAATTCCGTGCATGCAAGTTGGCTGTTGTTCACGACAAATCCAAACCAATGCACTGTTTTGATGTCCAATCACAGTTTTGGGTTTTATCTTATCTATTTTTCAGTATCTCATCAATTCATGCTCTTATCTATCATATGTTGCAAATATGTTACAGTTTGAATCCCCGATTAACTGTTCCCCTACCCTAATTGGCTAAAAATTGGTTAATAAAAGAAGAATCACAAATATTTTCACAAAATGCATAAGTAGAGACTAATCTCCGGATTGGGCGAGAGGGGTGCCATAAAACCCTTCCCCTCTTGTAACCTGGCTCCCGAACACAGATATAGTTATGACGGACCTTTTCCTTAACTTTTTTTCAAATCAAATAGCGCGGCAAGTGCTTTGAAATATGGTTCCTTGGATGTCGGATCTTCAAACCCGAGTGGCGACTCTGTATTTTTGCGAGCGCTTGTCGTCCAGCTTCCACGAGGTGCTCCAAATCGAACCGGCATTTCTTAGGAGGGCGGGGAACGGAATCCCCCTTTCTCCCGGGAAGGGCATGCTGCCCACAGTGGCGACTCTGCTGGGTCGAATCAATATTAATCCATGCTTGAGAGTTTAAAAACACTAGTGATCACTCACTCAAAAGTTTGTTAAAACGGTGAGCTTTGCGCTGCCGAAGGTTGGAATAGTGATTTAAAAGGACTTTATGTCCGGCCAATTCAATCTGGGACTTTCTCGATTGATCATTTGTGTTATTTCCTTTCAAAACGGACTAAATAAAGTGAGCTAAATTTGAAAAGGCATTTTGCGATATTGTGATTCTTTTTCTTCTTAACCTTTTTTTAGTATCTTCATTTGCATCGATGTGGGATAAGCTCCGTTGGATCGTTTTGGCAATCCGGCACGGTTTACCGGAGCCCGGGGACCTCGAATGACTAACAACCTTTGACGATGATGAGTCATTCTACCGTTCGACTGTTGCTCTACGGTTACGCGGGAAGCGGGAGGTATATCTTGGCTCTAGTCCTAGGAACCTGTTACAAGCCAAAACCAGCCTTTGCATATACAAAGCTTGAAAACTCTCCAAACTAGGACAAGAACCCACAGGGTAAGATCTACTTGCATCTAACCCCATACACTGTCTATGTGTTACTCTTTTTCCTATCGCATGCACTGTACATACATATCGCTTTGCGTTTCAGCATGTTTAGGGCGGCATCTAAGTTGTCTCTTTTTCGAGTCTGTCTCATGCCTATTAGGACGCTGCTAGACCCGATGAAGAGTCGTGCATCTCGATGGTGCACGTTGCTAATTTTCAAAATCCTTGGATCAACAAGACTTTGGGAAATCAAACCCTTTTAAGTCCTTAGCTCATGCCCAATTTAAGTTTCAATCGAAAGTAAGGAACCACAAAGTATGGATGCCGTGACACTGGCACTACCCAGGTTAAAGTGCGAAGTCACTATACACTGCGATGTACAAAGTTAAGGTGCCATACCATTAATACTGAGTTGTTCCAAATTCAAAGTTGAAACTTCAAAAGTGGAATTGTCAAAGGCTTAGACTGTTTTGACATCCCTTAGTGTTAGTTGGTCTATTCAAAGGATACACCCTCAAAAAGATTTCCGAGGATTTTTGCAGCGTCCGAACATCACGAGACAGACTTGTTTTCTAGTCTTAGAGTCTAGGGTGACACTCGCGACGTTGACTGCACTTTCGCTTTAGTCTTTTATTTAGATTAAAGTTACTGCAGAGCCCCTTTTTGAGCTTCTTTCTTACTTTACTACTAGCAAAGGTTCTAAACCATTGCGCCGCCAAGGAAAGTATCAAGACAGAGAGCCAAACCCACTTGGGAACGTCTGCAACAGGATCCGATTCAAAGACTTATCAGGTTACAGCCCTAATCAGTCACAACGGAAGACTCTCCATATTCTCTGTTGACCGCTCTACAATCAAGATCACCGTCTGTCATCCAGAAAATCGAATCTCCAACATCACCCGTTCTTTCCTCTTCATCAAGTTCATCCGAAACCTCCGTCATGGCAGATCTTCCATAACCACTGACTCTCGAAACCGTGCTCACGAACCTTCAGAATAGCATTACCATCATGCAACAAAGGGCTACTCAGACCGATGCTAATCTTACCAGGCTCAATGACCTTATCAACACTCGTCTTCCGCCGGCTGCAGAAGCGGGGGCGAGGTCGATGAGGACGACCATGCGGAACAAGTCTTCATTGAAGATCCAAACCACCCAGGGCGACTTGTGGTTCAGCCCAACTTGAGAGAAACTCGCCCGGAGGCGGCAAACTTGAATCTTGCTGCTGCAAGACCTGCTCTAGATCCCAACATGACTGCTCTCATGGTGAAGATCGCCAAGTTGGAGGAGTCCGTTTCCAAATCCGAAAAGATCAGTGCTGGAGGGATCGATCTAGATCGCCTCTGTTTATATCCCAATGCTAAGCTACCCAACAAGTTTAAGATGCCTGATCTGGCCAAGTTTGATGGAAGCGGTGACCCTAAGACTCATCTTTATGGCTTCCATGCTGCCATGAAGCTCTTGGCTGTTGAACCCGAGGCCATGTCCCAACTGTTCCCTTAGACTCTCTCTAGACCTGCTTTTCACTGGTTTTTGTCACTCGACATCGCTAAGAGGACTTGGGGGGATATCGGTGCTGCGTTTATTTCGCAGTACAGCTACAATTCCTAGCTCAGGATGACAACTCGAGAGCTTGAGTCTACCAAAATGGAAGCTAAGGAATCCTTTGCGGATTTTGTCAAAAGATGGAGGGCGAAAGCCGCTCAGATGACCAATCGCCCAAGCGAGAGGGATCAACTCCGTATCATCTCCCGCAATCTTCAGCCAGATTATGCCAGGCATTTGGTTCTTGTTCAAACTTTGACACCTTCTTCAAGTCTGGCTTGGCCATCGAGGATGCGCTGCAAAGTGGAATTCTGTGGAAAGGGGAGTCTTCTAACCCTCCAAAGTCAAAGCCTCGGACGTACTTAGGGAACACCAATGCATTGTTTGGAAGTGGAACTTTTTCCAATACAGCGACCAGTGGCACCAATGCCTCTTCTTCCAATGCGACCAACCACATTGCGGATGTTAATTAGGCACAGACTCCGCAGAATAACCGACCGCGCAATCAACTCCGCAGCTTCACCGCTTTTGAAGCTCCTCTGTCTTCAGTCTTGGAAAAGTTGACCAAATCTGGGCATCTCAAACCTTTGGATCCGACTCCACTACCCAAGAACCCTTCACCCAATTTCAAGGCTAACCTCTATTGCGCCTATCACCAAGGTGCCGGTCATCTTACGGACTCCTACTTTCATCTTTGCCATGCGATTCAGGACCTCATAGACAAGGGAACCCGTCATGTTCCACCTCAAAAGCCAAATATCCTATCCAATTCCATGCCCAAGCACAGTGCTGCTCCACACATCAACCATATATCCACCAGCTCCACTATATTTAACCCCACCGACCATATAGCCTTGATAGATCAACCTAGGCCGATTGTGCCCTTGTTTTCTCAACTCGAAGCCGAGATTTTCCATATCCATCCTGAGGAAGGACAGTCGTCCGACTCCAACACTCCCTCGGCCCGCTTGCAAAATGGGGCATTTGTGCTTAGTGCCTCTATCAGTGACCTTTTCCATCAGTCCATCCCTGCGATACAACTCAACTTTGCCTCTTCTCTGGATAGCCCGTATTTCAACATGACAGATCCGAACCCCTCTCCAAATCTGATGAGTCATCTTAGATCTACTATCCCTCATCTACTGGAACAACAGCTTGATATGCAGGCAGTAGGATGGGCTATAGTTGATAATGATGACTATGCAACTCCTATAATCAATGCTTGGACTGAACTTGAATTGGACTGTTTCCCGCAAGACCCTGAGTATGTCCCTTTCGACCACGCTTGGTATGATGCCTGGATGGCTAATTATGAAGCCGCCATGTTTGACCCTTTGGATGGCTTTTCTTTGTACATGCTATTCCAACAACCGGAACCGTTGATTCTTGAGGAGGAATGTTTTTGGGACCCAGAACCTGCTTGGCATTTTGAATTGGACTTTGACACTAACCCTCTCCAGGGTTACGCTTTACCAGATCACATGACCCACTTTGTGGAAGACGATTTCGTTCAGGAGGAACCTCGCGTCCTAGGGGAATGCTTTTTGCCCTCTACCATTGACAGGATGGTTAGCTCGATGTCTGATGTTGAATATGACCCTATCTTCTACATTACCGATGAGGGCTCCCCACGCCCCAAAGTTCCTTTCCCAACCGAGGAAGATTGCAGCATCATGCTTACAAATCTCATCCCGCCAGCCGATTTATGGGATGTAGATGATGTGGTCAACGTCCAAGTCGGACCAGAGATCTGGATAGTTAATCGCTCTTTTGCTGATGGAGGGCTTTGGGATGTTCCTTTCGTCACCAGTCCGGAGCCTGTTGCAGAAGTTGGGGCAATCAAAGGTTTAGACTTTTAGGAAACGTTGTTGGTGGAAGACTTGACTGAAGATTTGGGTTTGGATATGGAAGTACCTGCAATGGCTCCTGAAGTCGACAAAGGGAAGCGCAAATTGGCGGAAGTTCCTGCTGATCTTTGGGATGTTAGTCAAGACCCTCAGGTTGTGCCTTCTTTGAGGAATGTTCACAATGTTACTAGGAGTGGACAGATTTTTCAGCCCGCTAATCTGCAGGCTGGGAACTCGTCCAACCCTTCTAACCAAAGGAGTGAGCCTTCTGCTTTCCTAAAGTCTGCACCTCTTAAGGTGCCTGCTGGTTCCCCAGATGCCGATATGATTCAAAGACAACTTGAGCGGATTCCCACTGCCATATCAATCTGGGGACTGATTTGTTCCTCTCGTGAACATCGTCAGAAGCTTTACCACACTCTCTCTCGTCTTGAAGTTCAAAATGATGTCACCCTGAAGCGATGATATCTCTCCTTCTCCCGCCTACCTCCAAGCACACGCTGATCTTCACCGACAAGGATTTACCCATCGAAGGAGTTGACCACAATCGCCCCTTACACATTACCGTCAAGTCCCGAGGACTTTGGGTTCCCACCGTACTCATCGACAATGGCTCAGCCATCAATGTTTTCCCTCTGAGGGTGGCTTACTGCCTGGGACTAACTAAGAAGGACCTCGCGCTTTCCTGCTTGGCTGTGAAAGCGTACGATGGTACTCGTCGTATGGTTGAAGGCACGCTAATGCTCAAGCTCGACATGGAAGGTTTCAAAATGGATGTCAAATTTCACATAGTCGACATCCCGGCCACATTCAACCTTTTGCAGGCCATGGCTCCACAAATCCGACATCATGGCCGTACCATCCACTCTTCACCAAAACGTCATGTTAGGACTTCCAACCGGTACCTTAACCATTTGTGGGGACTCGGGGATCCGCCCGCTCAAGGAAGATGGTACTCCTATTTTAAGGATTATGCATGGTGAAGAAGACGTTGATTTTGAGGGATTCTCCTTTGACACATCCGGGTCCGTTCTAGCTATCAACGTGGATGGGGATTTCATCATCAGCTCTGTTGCCTTGGACAACATGAGGAGGATGTCATATCTGCCTGAACTTGGCTTAGGGGTTCACCAACAGGGGATCCCCGAGTTCCCTGTCTTTCCTTCCTGTGAGGGTCGCTTTGGTTTGGGGTATGTTTCCTCTGCCAAAGATGCCAAAAGGAGGAAATACACGGGAAAACCTCGAACCCTTTATGGTGACCCGGATAGCTATTTTGTATAAGAGAAAATAAGCAATGTGTACACCGGACAGGCTGAACCATTTATCGATTCAAAGACTGAGGGACTGCTCCCGGGTTTTGAGGTGTTTGCTGATGACACATGGTCAGACAGTGATGAAGAGCCGACAAGGTTGGAATTCAAGAAG